>JAREIK010014163.1:0-48841 GCA_029783825.1 Sapria himalayana
ATTGTTTAAACAATGCCTCTGCACATTCAAACAATGACTCTCACAAAGTCAAACAATGGCTTTAGCATAGTCAAACAATGGCTCTTGCATAGTCAAACAATGGGTCTAGCACATTCAAATAATGGCTCTAGCACAGTCAAACAATGGTTCTAGCATAGTCTAAACTAAGGCTCTAGTAGTTTAAACAAAGGCTCTAGCAGTCTAAACAACGGCTCTAGCATTCTAAACATAGGCTCTAGCGATCTTTAAAAGACTATATCAGTCTAAAAAAAGGGTCTAGAAGTTTAGACAAAGGCTCTAGCAATCTAATCAAATGCTCTAGCAGTCTAAATAAAGTCTCTAGTAGTCGAAATAAAGGCTCTAGCAATCTAAACAAAGGCTCAACAAGTCTAAACAAAGACTTTAGCAGTCTAAATAAAGGCTTTAGTAGTCTAAACAAAGGCTCTACAAGCCTAAACAAAGGCTCTAAAAGTCTAAATAAAGGCTCCATCAGTCTAAACAATGGCTCTAGCAATCTAAACAATCACTCTAGCAGTCTAAACAATCGCTCTAGCAGTCTAAACAATGGCTCTAGTAGTCTAAACAATGGCTCTGGTAGTCTAAACAATGGCTTTAGTAGTCTAAACAAGGGCTCTAGCAGTCTAAATAATGGCTCTAGTTGTCTAAACAATGGCTATAACACATTTTAAAATATAATGTGCACTAAACTGAGTGATACACTTTTAGCATGCCTTTATGAAAGTGAGTACTGCCTAATTGCAAATGATAATTTTGAGATTATAATTGTCTTTCTTGACCTACTTTTGAAATGTCGATACTAGAAGACCAAGTAATATGAAGTTATTTAACAAGAGTGTGGAAAGTAGTCTTTAGCAATAAACTTAGTAGTACACTAAATTTTTTTATAGTGTAATATTCAGTTTGTGGTTTCGCCCACCAAACATAATATTTAAAAATAAAAAATAAAAATGACTATTGAAAACCTAATTTTTTCATTAAAAGACATGCACAACATGGTTTCTAATTATGCACTTGCACTTCATAATGATTGAATAGACCCTTATGTTTATATATGAGAAAATATTACTCAATTTAACATTTTTGAATATGATTTTGAAAAATGCAATTTTAGTTTTTTAATGTTAAAAAAAAGTGGTTTTAGATAACATGGTTTATGATTTTGATTATATATATATATATATATATCAAAATCATTTCAATAATAATCAATTAATTTGATAAAATTAAATTATTTGATTATAATTAAACTAATTATTACTTATTATATATCCACATATATTTTAAATAAATAAAATCATTAATACATTTATGACATCCAAATAAGATTACGAAAGGAATCCTGGCCAAAATAAGACCTTGTGATTCTATTGTAAATTATTTCACATTATAATTTATTTTAATTATTATTCATATCACTACAAAATTAATATTGTACTCACTCAATTATTTAAAATATTTTATGTTTTTTATTATTTGTCATTTGATATAAATTAAACTCTCATATTAAGATTATAAATATCCATTGATTAAATCAAATCACTAATAATCTAATTTAACCAGTCTTTTATTATTTCCTTGATACTTTCACTTAATTTATTTGAATTTTTAGATTAAAACTTTTTGTAAACTATTGCAAAATTAAAACTTATAAGTTTCCTCAAGGGAATCATCAATTTTTTTAATAGGACATGGAATCCATCAGCAATCAATATTTATCATACACTTGATAAGGTTATCCAATTCATAGAGTTATTAAATCTATTTCTAGACCACACTCTTTATGAATCAAAATAATAATTTAATGCCAATAATAACTACTTTAAGTATAAGATTAATAATATTTATAATAACAATTGTATATTTTATTTTACATGTTGGTAAAAATAATTATTTCATATTGGTCTCATTCAATACACTCAAGTGGACTAACACTAAAAGTTAGAACTTTACCATTCAGCATAGTCAAGAAGACCTACTAAAATCTAGTGCTATAATCTTATAAATATGTTGTCTAATTCAATCTATATTATGAACAACAAGCTTATATTTCACAAGAATTGATGATTTTGATCTTTTGTGTGTACCCGATCTTTATGCACTAAATTATCTACATGCAAAATAAAGGATATGAATTTTTATAAATTCAACCCATTATAAAATGTTTTATTAAAATATCAAGACATAAATCAAAAAATAATCATCACTATGATACCACATATCTGACTCTCATTCCTTTCACATGTCTATCAATTATTTTAGTGGGAAGGTGGTGCAAGCACCATTTCGAACAACCTACAATTATCACCGGGTCCAATTACAAGTAACAGGGTGAAACAGCTTCAAGAGGTATTGTGCATTCTTACATTGTAGGAGCAAGGTTATCCGGAGAAGGAAAGTCGATTATGTATGATTAAATAATCTTAGCACTCCCATGAAGAAGGCCATAGTGGGAGATCTTGTCTAAACCCTTGAGCATACCTGATGGATATGATTACAGCTACCAATAGCTAGATGCATCTGGAGGAAGAAGAGTGCAGAGGTTGGTCAGTCTGTGTTCTGAAACAGCGCTGACAACCTAGAATGAAAATTGCTGAAGTTGAAACATGTTTTTTAATTTTTTGTTTGCTGTTTTTGTTGGACTTTTGGGGATTATAATTCAAATTTAAATCCTTTTTAAAACCTTGTTCATAAGACTTTTTCAGACATTTTTTTTAATCCCATAGATATTGAAAGTGATTCTCTAACTTGGGTTTTGGCTAGGATTGTGTTTACTAGCCTTAGATAAATCAAAATCAGGTCGATTGCGATGTCAAATCACATGGTTCATAGCTTTCCTCCAATTATTGCAGGTATATTGGATAGCTTATGTTTCATTTCTTTCTTGCATATTATGGTATTTAGGAGTAATTAGAGTCTGAATCTAATTATTTCTCAACCGAATTTGCTTGTATTTGAACAAACCTACCTTATTCCATTGTTATCTTTATTGATTATCTTCAATTCTTCATTTCGTTGCAAATTTATTTTCTTTGCTACTTACATCATTATTAAATTTGGTATCGAAAGAAAGTTTTGGAGCATCTTAACCTTCACACCAGCTTGGAAATTTTATGTTTTTTTTGCTTATTGCTTTTCTATATTTTTGAAAATAAAAAAAAAAGTGTTTACAAAGTGTTCGATTATTGCTTATCTAGTGAATTGTGTTATTTAATTGTGTTTGAGTTCTGTTTCTGCATATTCTCATAATTGCTACTTGTTGTTGGAAATTGAAAAATGTGGCAAGTGAAAAAAAAAGGATAGCAGAAACTATATTAAATAAAGGTGAAAAATATTGAAAATTAAGAATACCAAGAAAAATTATTCAATGAAGGTGTTGCAAAAGGCAAGAGAATAAAAGAATCCAAGCTCTATAGGTAGAAAGCCAACAATTATCCCAACTATGATTAAAAATTATGTTGAATGATAGCAAACTTAGCAGCCACTGTTCACTACTCATTTTGTGTGAATCTTTGACTTGACATTTGACTCTTGGCATTTTGGCTACTTTGTTAATTTTAATCACTTGGATAACTTTGTTTTTATCTTTTAAACTTGTTCATACCCTTTCTACACCATGTTTGAACCTTTTGAATGTTTTTATGTTTTGCTTCCTAACCATTCCTACTTCTTGCTTCATTTATTATTGTTTTTTCTATTTTATCCTTTTGCATACTTATATGCTTGAGAGAACTCACATGTCATATTCTGCATTGCATTTGGTGGTTGCTATGGATTTTGATTGGCCCACGATCAGCTTGAGATTGAAGGTTGGAGAAGTCGGGAGGAACACTTGAGTGTGAAAAAAAAGAGTGCAAGTGAGGATATTTTCTTTTGGTTTCCAAGAACTTGAAACAATGGATGCTGATGAAATGCGACAGATGTTTGGAACACTTACAAAATCAATTGAGGACCTTCATACGAGGGTAGGAAATATTGAAAGATCAAAAAGTTTGAGTTAAAGATCAAGAGCATCAAACCGAGGGAAAAGACATGAGTCGAGGCGGAGAGAAAGGTAGCAGGAACAAGAAGGGGATGATAATGAAGAAGAAAATTATTCACAAGGCGAATATGAACTAGTCTATCACAGGCATCAAGGGAGGTGAAAGTATAACAACAATGCCAAGAATTACAAACCTAATGTGCCAATCTTGGTACTTCCAATCCAGAAGATTATTTAGATTGGGAGGAAAAGAAGGAAGGGTTCTTTAGGCTTAAAGCCTACACAAAAAGAGCAAATGTTGATATTGCTACATTAGAGTTTACAGATTATACCTTGAGCTGGTGGGATCAACTCAATATCAAGATCAGGAGGAGATGAGTATACTAAGTCACTTCGTGAGAACAGCTAAAACTTGAGATGAGGAATAGATTTGTTCTCAGTCATTATCAAAGAGACTTATATTTGAGGTAGGAAAGTTTTAATCAAAGAAGCTTGAAGATTATTACAAGGAAATGGAGAGGATAATGACACGGATGAATGTTATTGAGCATGAAGATGCTACCATGGCAAGATTTTTGGTTGGATTACATCGAGACAAATCAGATATAGTGGAGCTCCATAGCTTCAATGATATGAGAGAAGCATTGGAAAAGGCAAAGAAAGTGGAGAACCAACTGAAGAGGCGAAACAGAGGCTGGAACACAGGTTCTACCTACCCAAAGAGCAACTCCAAATCTCGTGAGCAGAAAAGGCCTTATGTGGATTACAAAAAAAATCAAAGTACTTCGCAAGATAAAGGCAAGGGAATTATGGAGAATAAACCAAAGAATAATTATGGAGAAATCAAGAACAACAACACTAGAAAGCATCAAGACGTCATATGTTTTAAATGTCAAGGAAGAGGACATTATGCCAATAATTGTCCAAACAAGAAAACAATGGTTGTGAATCATGCTGGTAATATCATGTCTGACTCAGAGGAGGTTAATCCAGGTGGTGATAAATTTTTGCCTAACTTGGAAGAGAATGAAGATGGCGAGTCTAACTATCCAGAGTGGCTAAGTGCTATGACCATTAGAGCCTTGAGTACTCGAGTAAAGAAGAGTAATATTGAGGAGCAACATGAAAATCTTTTTCATTGCCACTGTAAGATCAATGGGCAGGTGTGTAGTGTTATAGTAGATAATGAAAGCTGCACAAACCTTATAAATGAGCTGTTAGTGAGGAGGCTAGAGCTACCCATTACTTGGCATTTGGATCAATATAAATTGCAATGGTTAAATCATAGTGGTAATAGCAGAATTAAGAAGCAAGTCTAGCTAATTTTTAAGATTAAGGAATTTGAGGATCAAGTGACATGTGATGTGGTACCAATCCAAGCATGTCATATATTATTGGGACTACCATTGCAGTTTGACAGAAAAATACAATATGATACTACTTGAACATGATTACTTAGTATAAAGATGGAAAGATGATTCAACTCAAGCCATTAAGTCCTAAAGTTATTGGAACGTATCAAGCATATCTTCATAGACAATATTTGGAGGATCTCAAGATCACAAATTTTGGTGTACTTGGTGAGGTTACAAAAAAAGATAGAAGAGAAAAGTGAAGGAATGAGAGTTGAGAATAAAATATGAATGTTGTAAAAAGGGAGTTGAGTGAGACGAGAGAAAAGGCAAAATAAAGTTTGTTTGTAAGCTATAGTGAGATAAAAAAATGAGGTTTGAGAGTGAGGATCCTATGATGTGTTTACTTTTATTGCCAAAATATTATTGTTTATATTTAACAGATATTGCACATGATTTTCCAATCGAGATTGTGACTATTTTGCAGAACTATAGAGATGTTTTTTCTTTAGGATATTCTAGGAGGACTACCACCCATTCGAGGAATTGAGCATCAGATCAATCTAATTCTGGGAGTTCCTCTTCCAAACCAACCAGCATATAGAACCAATCCTGAAGAGATAAAGAAAACCAAAGGATAAGCAAAGGAATTACTTGCCAAAGGTTGGGGTAAGAGAAAGTATAAGTCCTTGTTTTGTGCTTGTTTTATTAATACAAAAAAAAAGATGGTGGCTGGCACATGTGTGTCAATTGTAGAGCCATTAATGCTATCACTGTTAAATATTGTCATCCTATTCCTAGGTTAAATGATATGCTAGATGAATTGCATTGAGCTATAATTTTCTTTAAAATAAACTTGAAAAGTGGATATCATCAAATAAGAATGATAGAAGTTAGTGAATGGAAAATTGCTTTCAAGACTAAACTATGATTGTATGAATGGGTTGTCATGTCTTTTGGCTTAACCAATGCACCTAGTACTTTTATGAGATTGATGAATCACATTTTGATGCCATTTATTGGGAAATTTTTGTTGTTTATTTTGATGATATTTTGATTTATAGCAAGAATGTGGAAGAACATGTGAATCATCTTGCATCTGTTTTAGATATTTTAAGGTAAGAAGAATTATATGCTAATGAGAAGAAATGCACATTTTTTGTATTATCATCCAAATTTCTTGGTTGCATTGTGATTACAGATAAAATTAAAGTGGATGAAGACAAAGTTAAAACGATCAGAGAATGACCTATACCAATGACAGTAAAAGAAATTAGAAGCTTCCTAGGATTGACAGAATTTTTACAGGCAATTCATAAGGGATTTTAGCACTATTGCTGCACCTCTGACCTCAATAATCAAGAAAGATGAAAAGTTCATCTAAAGCGAGAAATAACAAAAAGCATTTGATATTTTTTAAATAATTACTTATTAATGCACCTATTCTTAAAATACCTAATTTTAATTCAACTTTTGAACTTGAATGTGATGCATTAGGTGTGGGAATTGGAGCTGTGCTCATGCAAGGAAAGAGACCAATTTCTTATTTCAGTGAGAAATTGAATGATGCTGCATTGAGCTATCCCACCAATGACAAGGAAATGTATGTGCTGGTAAGAGCCCTTTTTGTTTGACAACATTACTTAAGGACTAAAGAATTTGTTATTCATACGGATCATGAGTCTTTGAAGTACATGAGAATACAAAATGATATTAGCAAAAGGCATGTGAAGCGGATTTATTTTATTGAAATATTTCCTTATGTAATAAAATATATGAGAGGACAAGAAAATGTAGTTGAAGATGCTTTATCTAGTAGAGACTCATTATTGACTACATTGAATTCACGAATTCTTTGTTTTTTCTCATATCAAGTCACTATATGCAACTTATGAAGATTTTAAGGAAGTATTTAATAAATGTGAGTCACATGGCTTTAATGATATATACAAGCATAAAGGATATCTATTTAAAACTGACCGTTTGTGTGTGCCTCGTGGATCCACTTGTGAATTGCTTGTCATGGAACTGCACGAGAGAGTTTTAGGGGATAAATACTATGACTATTATAAAAAAAATTATTAGCCAAGCATGCGCAGAGACATGGAGAGGCATATTAGGAGTTGTTTGGTGTGTAAAAGGGCTAAGTCCACGTTGAAGCCACATAGACTATACACCCCACTGCCTATTCCAGATAGCCCGTGGAAGGATATATCTATGGATTTTTTCATGGGATTGCCAAGTACAAAAAAAAGGTAAGGATTCCATCTTTGTAGCTGTTGACAGATTTTTTAAAATGGTAAGATTCATTCCTTGTAATAAAATAAATGTTGTTCATATTGACTATTGCCAATTTATTTTTTAATGAAATTGTTAAATTCCATGAAATTCCTAGCACAACTATTTTTGACAAAGATACAAAATTTTTCAACCATTTTTGGTGAGCTTTTTGGTCTAAATTTGGAGCCAAATTATTATTTTTAACTTCATGTCATTGTCAGACAGATGGTCAGATAGAAGTAGTTAATCGAACTCTGTGGGCTTTAATGAGAGCTATGTTAAAATAGAATTTGGGTGCTTAAGAAGATTGTTTACCACACATTGAATTTGCATAAAATAACATTCATAGGTCAACTCACACGTCCCCATTTGAGGTTGTAAATGGTTATAATCCTCAAGCTCCAATTGACTTGTTGTCATTATCTAGCAATGAGCAAAGTAATCTAAATTTCAGAGATAAAGTTGAAAAGATCAAGCAAATACATTTGGAGGCGAAGACAACCTTAGAGAAAATAACACAAAAATATGAGCAAATAAAGAATAAAGGAAGAAAGCGAGTGATTTTTCAACCGGGTAATTGGGTATGGCTACATTTAAGAAAGGAAAGGTTTCCGGCACAATGACAATCAAAGCTAATGCCACGAGGCGATGATTCGTTTCAAGCAATGTTTTCAGAACCGAACCGATGACTGAATCGAAAAAGTTACTGGTTCACGGTTCACTGGTTGGACCGGTGGTCGAACCGTGGTCGAACCGGTGATGTCATAAATATATGTTTTATATATTATAATAAATAAATAAATTACTTTTATATAAATTTTGACAGCATTTCTTCTATTTGTGAACCTTTTCATAAAATTCTATACATATAGTAGCTATCACATATAAAAATTTTAACAAAATATAAGTGTGTGTGTGTGTGTGTGTGTAGATGCATAATGACCAAATGAATTAACAATGACCAAATTATAAAAAAGTCATTAACACATTATCCATATCACAAATGTCAACCACAATGCTTAAATAGGTATTCAAAATACATGACTTCAAGTTCATATTGGCAAAAAACGTGTTCATTCATTTTGAAACTCTGGATATTGATGTTCAACTTGATTGTATGGAAAACCAAAATCCTGCACATCAATCCCATCTACAGTCGTGTCATTGGCATCCTCGTTATCTACAAAAAATAATGTCAAGCACGTATCAATAAGAAATTACTTTTGAAGAAAAAATAGTAATTGCCAATTATTTAAATTTTATAAATCCACATTCTAGTATTTTACTAGCCAATGTGAGTAGCCAAACTTGAACTTTCGACTTCATGTATCGTCATTGATTCTTCTTCATATAAAAGATTCTCTAATTCTTCAAAATCAAGCTCTCCTGGCTCATTCTCATCAATTATCCAAAATTCGGTCTCATCAATGCATTCATAATCAATGGGATCATAATTTCTTTTTTTGTTGTATAATCTAAAAAATAAAAATATAAATGTATTCATACTTATCAATGCAAACATTTATATTAAAAAAAATAAAATTCAAAACAACTAAAGAAGTGTTTGATGTCTATACCTGTTTTTGAGCCGCTAATTATAATGAACATATACAAGATCATTGAGCCTTTGATGTTCTAATCTATTCCTCTTTTTTGTATGTATTCGTTCAAAAACAGTCCAATTTCTTTCACATCCAGAAGATGAGGTAGTCTGACTCAATATTTGAATTGCTAACTTCTGCAAATGCGGTGCACTATACCCTTGCAGCCTTCACCATTCATCTAGTTATCATTTCACATTAAAAGAAAAAAAACCATTAAAAAGTTTATAAATATGATCATTTGCATTTTAAACTTAAGAGTCAAGAATACTAATATACTATTAAATATTAAATGGTAATTAACGAAAACACACTATGATAATCTTTTAGACTTTTTTTTACCTGGTTGAAGTAATTCACGTGAAGAATAAGCAAGTTCTCTTCCAAAACTTTCTAATCGATCACGGAACAACCTCAATTCATGCATTGCTTGATGCTTGCCTTTTCCAAGTTTCTGGTCAATAACATCCATGACAGCTCCAATAATTGATGGCTTATGACAAAAATTTTCATGATCATATTGTAAACATGGATTCAACCAATAAGCTGCTGCATGAATATTTTTTCGCAATTGTTGATCCCAATGTTGCTTTATGATTTGTGTATAAGGCTTGTATAGTCTTTTGTTATCTTTAAATAGTTTCTTAATCCCCAAACAAGCTCTATACATGCCTTCATACACATATCCCATCGAAGGTCTCTCATCACAATCAACAATACGTAATAAGCGTACAAGGGGAGTCATAAGATTCACAACTATAAAACAATCATTCCAAAACTTGTTATCTAATATGATAGAAACTGCAACTTTATTTTTATTATCCCTTGAATATCTAGAGTCCACAAAAAACTTACTAGTAACCAAAGCTTGCAAGTCGTGTTTGTGATCATGAAGACTCTTAAGTGCAATAAATGTGGTAGCAAAGCGAGTTGCACCAGGTCGAAGAATCTCTGTCCATCCTTCTCTTTTTCTCAACCAACTCAACAAAGCAATATGATTATAGACAAAGATTTTCACCTTTGATGCACGTCTTGTAAGTTCAGCCACATGGTCTAACTTACATATATCCTTAAAGATCAAATTAAGACAATGAGCTGCGCAAGGTGACCAATTAATATGTTTGTACTTTTGAGAAATTAATCTCCCTGCAGCCACATAATTTGTTGCATTATCAGTGACCATGTGAACTATATTGCTTGGACCCACCGACTCAATTATCTCATCAAATAAATGAAACAAATTAGTAGAATCCTTCACAATATTAGAAGCATCAACAGATTTCACAAATGAGATCCCTTGAGGACAATAAACAAGGAAGTTAATAAGTGTTCTTTGTCTGTTGTCTGTCCAACCATCACCCATTATTGTACATCCAACTCTTGCCCAAATTTCACGATAAGAGTTCACAAGCAATTGAACTTCCTTCTTAGCATCCTTCAAAAGATTAACCCGTAATTGATGGTAACTGGGACCCTTATATCCAAGACCAATTGCAGCTATAGCATCTAACATTGGCTTGAAGTAGAAAGAATTCACCGCATTAATCAGAATGCATGCATCATAAAAGAATCTTCCAACTGCCATATCAGCTCTCCAAATAGCTTCTTTCCCAGCTAATACACTCTTAATAGAAGGTTGAGCTCCTTGACTAGTTCTTGGTGCAAAATATTTATCTACTGTTGACTTTTTCCTTTTCCCACTACTTGTTGCTGCTATTATAGAATTTTTTATTTGTTGAACCTCATCTTCATCTCTTGGTATATCTCCCTCAAATTGTGATAAATTAGGACCATATTGATTCTCACCTTCATAAGCTTCTTGTGCCCCTTGCTTGGATCTCACAAGCTATTGTAAAGAATTTTCTATTCGAAATCTAACATCAGGAGGAACGGATTTGTATGGTCCAATATCCCCTTTCACTCCAGCAAGATGTTTTTTCATTCTATGTATTCCCCCACCTTTTGCAACTTTTTTGCAATACAAACACGTCAAGGCTTTCCTTCCACTTGCATATGTTTCTTCAGAAACATGTTCCCATGCAGGGTCGGTCTCGCTTCTACTTGATTGTGAGTTTGCAGTTGAATCTTGACCAGAGGATGGGGGAGTGAAGTTTGATTCCATTTCTTTCAATGTAAAAAAATGAAAAAAAAGAATACCATCAATAAAAATTTTGATTTTTTTATATTGTTCTCAAAAATAGTTTTTGAAAACATAAATAGATAACATTAATTTGTTGTTATTTAAATGTTGTTCTTAGTTCTCATAATTTATTGTTTTCCATGTTAACATCGTTATTCAAAAATAAAAAAGAAAAAGAAAAAGCCAAAAAGGGACCAAAACATGTTATCTTAGATTTCCTGATTCTCCTTGTTTTTCAATACAAAGAAACAACTCTCAAAAAATGTAAAGAAACATGGGATATTCTTCCGAATTAGAGTCGGCAATGGGAATGACCTGAAAAATCTTCATGGTACAGACATAAAATTAGAAGTTGCAGAAAAACCATTGAATCTTCCAACTGAGCATAGACTAGTTTATTAGAAATTGCAATACACATAGACTAGAGTAAAAAATCCATCCATGTTTCAAATTATAAAAACCCAATCTAGAAATTTAGCTACAAGAAATATACTCCAATTTGCATTTCTATAAGTGCAATGAACAAAAGAAAAGAAACAAAAAACATTTAACTACCTAAACATCATTCACTTCACAATATGGTTTTAGAAGAAAAAAAAATCAATTAACAAACTATGGCCAAGAGAGAAAACGTGGACATGAGCATCAATAGATGAATAAAAAATCTACTATATGAATGATTAGACAACACCCACCATATGAATTATTATAATTTATAAGTATCAGACAACTCGGAGAAAGAGATAAGAATGGAGTTAAGGAGATTGAATAAAACAAATAACCCCACACATTTCCACTTGCATCATCCGGCCACCTCCCAGCATCATGTTGTCTCTCCAACGGAAATTTCAAGATGATTTCATTGATTTGCAAAAGGGGTTTCTGCAGATTATGGAATGAAAGGAAATATTATCAATTTGTGGAGGTTTGATGCAAGATGGGTTTCCTGCTGAATTGTGGATTGAATGTTGAAGGGGAAGAAACCAGAGTAAGTATCTGTCTCTCTCTGTTCTTAGCAACAAGTCAACAACAATGGTGATAAATGACCCGTCTTTTTTATCCTTGTGAAACAATGAGTGTGAATGAACTAAGAGTCTAAGCAATTTTTTTTTTAAGTTTAGCCGTTTAGATGTGAATGTCTGATTTCTTCAGGAAAAAAATATACTCTAATTCTCATAAACAAACAAACAAAAATGAAAAAAAAAAGGAAACTCTAAATTACAATCTGGAGGAAGAAAAAAAATCCATTCAATGTGTACAAACTACATGAGAGATGAGATTGCAAATCAAAAATCAAAGATACCTTCAACTGAATCTCAAAAGAAGTTGCGACGGTAAGGAGAGAGAACTCAGAGAACGGACCGTCGGGCGCCTACGGTAAAAAAATCCATTCAAAACGATGTCATTTTGAATTTAATTTTTTTTTTAAATAATAATATTGAACCGGCCGGTTCAACCGGTTCACCGGTTGAACCGCCGGTTCACACGGTTCAAGTACGGGTCAATTGCATTCCGGTTTAATCCTTCGAACCGAACCTAAACATGGACCGGTCGACGGTCGGACTGGTCGAACCGGCCAATTCGGTCCGGTCCTGAAAACATTGGTTTCAAGTGCTGGAGCGAATAAATGATAATACCTATAAATTGGATCTTCTAGGTAATTATAATGTACATGTCACTTTTAATGTCACTGATTTATCTCCATTTAATGTATAAGTTCAAAGGTTGATGGAACAACCTCTTCAAGAAGGGGGGGATGGTGCGAGCACCATTTCGAACAACCTACAATTACCACCCGGTCCAATTACATAAAGTAGGGCTAAACGGCTTCAAGAGATGTTATGCATTCTTACATTCCAAGAGCAAGATGATCCGGAGAAGGAATATCAATTATGTATGATTAAATAATCTCATCACTCGAGTGTAAAAGGCCACATAGGTAGAGGTGTCAAACGGGCCAGGACGGGCCGGCACGACCCATTTTTTTAGGGCACGATCGTGCTTCCGTGGCGGGCCGGGCACGGTTACTGTACCGTGTCGTGCCCGGCCCGGCACGGTTTAAAAAAACCGAGCCCGGCATGGCCCGCAGTCACGGTGGGGCGTGTCGTGTCTTGCCTGGTTCGCTCGGGCTTGCATGTCTTTATGGGTCAGGATTCGGGGGGATCGCGGGTCGGGTCGAATCAAACCCGACCCGCAGTCTTTTTTGAGGGAGGGGCCATCGTGGGGTCGGGTTCACGGGACACCCGGCACGGGACAAACCCGTGCCGGTGTGACGTGTCGCAGGCGAACCATGCCGGGTCAAGCACGGCACGGCACGGGCCAGGCACGAAACCGAGCACGGAATTTTTCCGTGCCGGGCTGGCCCAGGCACGGCTGAACCATGTCGTGCCTCGTGCCGGGCCGGCCCGGCCCGGCCCGGTTGACACCTCTACACATAGGGAGATCTTGTCCACACCCCTGTAGCATACTTGATGGATCTAATTACAACTACCAATAGCTTGACGTGTCTAGAAGAAGTATAGTGCGGAGGCTAGCCTGTCAACATTTTGAAACAGTGCTGACAACCTAGAATGAAATTACTAAAGTTGAAACATGTTTTTTTAATCTTTTGTTTGTTGTTTTTGTTGGACTTTTGGGGATTATATTTGCATATTTAAATCCATTATTAAAACCTTGTTCATGAGACTTTGTTCGGACATTTTTTTGAATCCCGAAGATATTAAGAGCGATTCTCTAACTTGGTTTTTGGCTATGATTGTGTTTTCTAATCTGAGATAAATCAAATTCGGGTCGATTGTTGGCATCGGATCACACAGTTCGAAGTTTTTTCCAATTGTTGCAAGTATATTGGATAGCTTATATTCATTTCTTTCTTGCATATATTTGTGGTGCTTAGTGGTAATTAGAGCCTGCATCTAATTGTTTCTCGTCCAGATTTATTTGTATTTTAACAAAACCTGCCTTATTCCATTGTTATCTTCATTGATTATTTTCAATTCTTCATTTTGTTGTAATTTATTTTTTATCACTGCTAACATTAGAAGGCTCTAAATAAAAGGATTTGCCAAGCTATCTACTAATGCTATTTTCATCATCACCATATTTTTTTTTCACAATATCTCTTATTAGAAATTATTTATGCTTGATGTATTTTTCCTTCTTGTTCATTGTAGTTTCTTTCAAATTTACAATTTCTCTATTATTATCATAATAAAGTATAGTAGCCAGTTGCACAAAAGAAATGATCATTATATCTATCAAAAAGTTTCTGAGCCATACAACCTCTTTTGTTGTTTCTAGAGCTACCACATACTTTATTTTTATGGTGGAATCAATAATATAAGATTGTTTGATACTCTTCTAACTTAATCACACTAACCAATGTGGATTTGATTAAATCATCATCTAATCGAAATTCTGAGCCTGTATATCCTAATAGATAAACATTGAAGAAATGCACTAATAGTAAACACACTACACATAATGTGCAGAAACAACTATTCTTCACATGCAAAATTCATTTGGAAAAAGAAAAATAAGAGAGCAAGGCTTTTTGTTCAATGACAGTCATACTCACACAAAGGAAAGATTGGGGTTGATGAATCATTGTAGATAAAAAATCAATCAGCAATATAACAATATAGTACACATTTCGAATCCATAAAATTAATTATATGCTAGAAAAGTTTGATGGATCTATAGTCTTTTTCAATATTGACATCTATAATTGATTCCATTAGATCAAAATTTGACCCAGAGATAAATTGATGATTTATTTCAAAACTAGGGATGGCATTGTCAGTGGTTTTTGATATCACTAAGTTTAGTCAATGACACAACTACTTTTATATGACTCATGAATATTGTCTTATATAAACTTATTGGCATTGGCAAGTTTGTAGTGGTGCACTTTCATGATATCCTCATACATGGTTATGCTATATCATATCAAATATAAAATATATGAGAGGGGCTAATTGTTGTGCTTCAAGAAAAAGCAATATATTAATCTCCAGAAGTGCATCTTATGGCATATAAGTTATTATTTTTGGGATTCATAATTAGTGATGATTGTCTTCATATTGATAGAATAATGTGTCTACTATTATATAATGATTGGTATCTATTTAGAATCTCATGTATCAAACAAGCAATCACTTTGATACATGATATTGTGGAATGAATTTTTTGATACCAAATCTTAGATCTAATACTGAATGTCACTATGTTAGCTCTCTATGATATCGATGTCCCTCCCATACCAAATGATAAGGACATGATACCAAGTGTAGCATTTCTTCAACAATCTAAGAGATGGTATTTTAGGATCTCAAGAAAGGGGAGAATAAAATTCTCTAAGTTAAAGCACACACAATGCATAATAAAAAACTTATGCTAAAAAATTTTGAGTTACATTTGAGATGCTTCCATCTATTACATTTACAAATAATTAAATAGAAAATATTTTTTTTAAAACCCAAGTTGCAATATTATGTTCTCATATCATTACATAATTCATATCATGACACTATAAAATAAGATCGCGACTTTAATCCTAAAGTCTTTCAGTCTTAACAACAAGATAGGTTGGAATTCATATAAATCTTAATTTCATTCAAATATTAACTTCATTTAAGTAGTAACTCCATAATTCATATCATGACTTTGTTGGGGTCGCAATTTTATAATTTAAGGAGGGATATGAAACTCATAGTTTTGATTTCATTCAAGTTGCAACAACAAAGATTTTGGTTGCAACTTTATTCATGTCACAATAACTAAGAACATTTTCACAACTTAAATCCTTGAGAATTTCAATCATAACAGCACAAAAAATGTCTCAACACTAAACATAAATTCCATCTTCAAAATATGGGCCAATCCTACTAGAATACAAAACTATAAGTGAACCATTTTTTTTTTGATTTAGCAACTTGTTAGGGATGATTTATTTATCCCTTCTCTAAGATTATGGTTATCATTATCATCATTGTGAAGAAGAAGATATTTTAATCGATTTAAGATGTATAGAGAAATTGTCATGCCATCAAAAGAAAAATGAATAGTGTTATATTCGTGACCTTATCAAGTTTTGAAATAGTTTTTGAAATGTTGAGTCATACTAGAATAGTAGACATTTGAAGTTGTTCTTTGACAAAAAAAAAATAATTAGTGGCCTTTTCTAACTAAGTTCAGTAATGCGTGATATAAATGGTCTACTTATTTTGAGAAAGTGAGTTGGTCAGTAGTTACTCTGAAATCACTGAAAATATCAAAATATATTTTATTCAGCACAACTAAAATTGTTAAATAAGAAACTTAATTAAGATTTAAATTTTCTATTTTGAAAAGTGTCAAATTTTAATTAAATAAAATTAAGGCCAAAAATTTATTTTCCTAAAAACCAATCAATTCCAATTATGAAAATTAGAAATACAAAAATTTGGAATATATCCAGTCCAATCCCCAATTCAAACTAACACAAAAATTCAATATGCTCATGAATTCCCAAAGTACAATATACAATGTCAAAACTTATCAATACATACTAAAATCTATAAAATATATAACGAAAAAAAATTATGTTTTAAACTAAAATTAATTTTATCGATTATAAAAGTCTAGAAATCAATAATCCAGAATAATAATGTAAATTATGATTTTTTGGGGAGAATATGCTGAAATTGAAACCATTCCATTTTATTTGTTATATTAATTGATCAGATCATGAGCTTTACGATGATGTTTTGACAATTTCTTCAAATAAGTTTCTGGACAGAGAGGAAAGTGTGTTTAGAAACTCATCAAATAATTATTTGCAAATTTTCATTTAACCCTTTGAGATATAGATCAACAACTTAACAACAATATTATAATAGCCCTGACTTCATGTCCAACAGAAAAATCACAGGCACAAGAGAAGAATATAGCTGCACTATATTTTTTTTTATTTTCTTTTTAGTATTTAATTTATTTTAATATTGATATATAATGTAACTTATTAATGTAATATTGTCATTTATTAATTGAAATAACCATTACTATAAATATTACAAATTAAGTCATTATGAAAACTAATTGAAAATGAAGTTGTATTATTTTTTTTTACATTTAGTTCATTGAAATTTGAAATGTTTAATATTAATAATATAAATAACAATTTAACATTAATGAAATTAAATGCTATACATAGCATTTCTTAATCTATTTTCTTTATTAAAATTTTGTTTAAATTTTTAATTTTAGTTGTCTTTATGTTATTTAATTTTATATTATGTTAATTTTAATTGATCTAAACTAAATAGATAAATTAGCCTAAAAATGTAAAAACTACATGGTCCTTTTTGAATTTTGAGCATGATCAAAAAACATTATTGAAAATAAAAAATTATAAATAAAAAAATATGATACAAATTATAAAAAGGGATTAAAAGGATATATCACTTATTTTAAATTATCGAAGTTGTATTTAATTTATTATAAATTTAAAAAAAAGTAATTGCAAAGTTCCTAGATAAAAAAATTCAAAAAGTAGTTTTTTGATCAAGCTCCCACAAACCACAGTTGCTAAACAAAGAAAAAAAATGGTTCGCTCTTAGTTTTGGATACTGATAGGATTAACTCATACTTTTGATGCTAACTTTTGTTCAGTGTTGTAGCTACAATGATCTTTAGTATCGTAACATGAATTAAGTTGTAACCATATTCTTTGTTGTCACAATTAAATGAAATGAAAAATGAGTTTCAAATCCCAACCTAAGTGATAAAGTTTCAACCCCAACAATTTTGTTAAATTAATATGAATTATTTTGCAAAATAATTTATATTTAATTTAAAAAATCTTATACAGTTCTAGATCGCTTACGTAGCCATATCTAGATATGATAAAGATATTAAAGATTTTATTTATTTATTTAGAATAATTAGTTTACTTATAACTAAATAATTTAATTTTGCTAAATTAATTGATTCTTGCTAAAATGATATTGATTATATATATATATATATATAAAATATAATAACATTAAAATTTTAATAAGATATTTAATACAAAAATAAATCAAAATACATCATTATATATATATATATGTGTGTGTGTGTGTGTGTGTGTGTGTGTGTGTGTATGTATATATAACAAAAACAATGGTTATTTTTTTTTATTTAAAATGCAAAAGCTGAAACTAGATTTTTCAAAAACATTAAAAAACAAATGTAGCATGGAGTGGGTCAGCAGAGCAAATTTTTAGTGCTTGTATAATCAAGTATTTTCCCGTTCACAAACAAGGGTCTCTTATCATCAAGAATTGTGGATTAAAAATCATTAAATTTCATGCATGTCATTTAATGAACAAATCAGGTCACCAATCCAGTCAATTTTATTTTTATTTTTTTTAAGTGTGTTAGTAGAGCAAAATACTATTCTCAAACTATACATTATCATCATCTAGATCTTGATCAAGCAAATGTACACCATGCCAGAGCCAATGCTTAGACCATGCCAGAGACAATGCTTAACATGCCAGCGCTATTAAATAGACCATTCTAGAGCCATTATTTAGACCATTCATCATTCTAGAGCAATTATTTATTATTATAGACAATGCTAGAACAATTGTTTAGAGCATTTTAGAGCCATTGTTTAGACCATGCTAGACGGACTGACTTTAAAAAATGGATACTATATCAAACTCAAGGCACATTGTTTTTATCTTATCACAATTGATTCAAACTAAATTTAATTTAAACACAACACATTGTATTTATCTTGTCACAATGAAGGCTTATATCTGAAATTGTTAGCGGGTTTTAAATATCTCAGCATCAATATTACATTAATGAAGAGGTAGGATTCAACACTCTCTATTAATAAGAATAAAACACTTATGACTCAAATCTCCTTGTTCAATAACAATGTAAGCAAGATGTAATAGCTCATGCTCAACACTCAAAAATTTTGCATACATAATATATTTTTTTTATTTCATCAAACATTAATTCTCTCTTACTCATAAAACTGTTGATATCAGTCCTCGGCCTCACAGTTTGATGAATTTGGGCTCACATTACTTATGGCTACAGTATGTGTACATAATGGATGATAAATCATCGAGTCCACTGCTAATCCAATAAATGAAAGCGCATCGGGTTAATGTTTTTAATAAAGCTGATTTTGACTCTACTATTATATTTTATCAAAAATATATAATCACTCTTTTATCGGATATTTTTTTACTTGAATATCATTTTTAATACTTGTTGTTTCTGTGCTTGCTCTCTCTTTCCTCAGGATCTCCTTCCTCTTTATTGCAAGATTTTCTATTTTTCTGAAAAATCTTCTCTTCTATGATCCTTATTGTATCAAGGAACATTGATTCAAATACAATAATTGGTATCAAAGCTTTGTGTTAATCTGAGATCGAAGTTATTTTGTAATGATTGTTCAAAAATTTCTCCAAATTAAATGATTCTTAAAGTTCATGTTCTAACCTAAATAGATATTCACGGATCCATTAGATCTAGTGTAGATCTATTTAGATCTAAAGGTTTTGTGTTAAATAAACAATAATTTTTACAAGATCCCCAAATTTTCTGCTCAAATTTCTTAAAGATTTTTGAACAGAATGATAACCAAATATCTGAGTTCATCAAGCTCGAGGTCTATCCCTATACCCCTATTTGATGGAGATAATTTCAATTATTGGTTTGTAGAAATGAAAACATTATTTATATCACAAGATATATGAAAGCTTATAGATTCTAGTTACACAAAACAAATAAACCTCTATTCTCTGGAAGAAAAAGAGGTGTTAAAAGAATGAGAATTAAGGAAATCTAATGCCAAGGCACAACTATTCATTCAACAAGGAGTCAGTAATATTAATTTTCCATGATTGAAAGGTATACTCAAGCCAAAGAGGCTTGGGATCTTCTTAAGGAAGAGTTCCAAGGAGATCTTCTTCAAATATTAAGAAAAGACTTAGAGGATCTGAGAATAAATAAATCAGATTCTCTAACTTAATTCTCCACTCAGTTTCTGGATGTAATAAATCAGTTAAAAATACATGGTGAAATTATCACAGAAACTCAATTAGTTGAGAAAATACTCATATGCATGCCTGACAAAGTCAACCCTATTGTGGTAGTAATAGAGAAAACGAAGGACTTATTAAACTTGACTACTCAACAAGTCATTGGCTATTTAAAATCTTATGAGTGTAAATTACTCAAGAGGGTAGAATTAACTGCTGAATCAATCATGCAATCAAGATGGGAGAATCACAAAGTGTGAATGTAGACAATCAAGCAATAGAAGCACAAAATAAAAAGGGCTATCTAGGTATGTTTCTAAGAATAAGTCTAGAAATAAAATTAAAAGCCATTCAACTTTTGTATCATCAAATATCCCTCTAAAGGGTTCACATATCTCTTGCAATATATGCAAGAGAATTAACCACACTGATAAAGAGTGTTGGTTTAAAAAATAGAATGAATGCATAAACTATAAAAAGGTTGTGCACCTTTCTAAGGATTGTAGGTTAAAGTACATTTAGTGTGCGAGTTGTTCAAAGGAAGTACCTTCTACAGAACATTTGTTCTATGAATCTGAAACCAAAAACACTTCCTCTCCAAATATATGTTTTCTCGATAGTAGTTGTTCAAACCACATGTATGGAAATCACAATATATTTGTGAATTTATAGCCATTAGTAAATTTACAAGTCAAACTAGAAAATAGTGATTCTGTCCAAGCAAAAGCAAAGGGTTAATTGATAAAAAATTTAGTTTGGTATTCAAAAATAATTCATATCATATATTTGATCAAGAGTCAGAAAACCCTTTGTAGACAGTAAAAATGTCTAGTGGAAAAAGTTTTCTACTAACCCTTGATCAAAAATTAGATATTGCATTAACCATGAATGCTGAACAAGAGGCAACTCTATAGCACAGAAGGTATGGGCATCTAAACAACTCAAGTTTAAAAATACTTTCTCAAAACTAACTTGTGAGAGAGGTGCCTTAAAATTTAAGCATTCCCTCTATAGTTTGTAAGGAATGTACCATGGGTAAGCAGTCCAGACAATGCTTTCTCAAAAGCACTCCTTGGAGAACATCCTAGTCTCTAGAATTAGTTCATGCAAATGTTTGTGGACCTATGTCGGTCCAATCCTTGGCAAACAACAACTATTTTTTGTTGTTTGTTGATGATTGTACTCATATGATGTGGGTATGCTTCTTGAAATAAAAGGCTGAAGTCTTTGACTATTTCAAGAAGTTTTTATTCCTAATAGAGAGGTAATTTGGTCTAAGTATGAAAATACTTAGAACAGATAGAGGTAGTGAGTTTCTCTCACATAAATTCAACAATTTTTATGAACAGAGAGGAATTCAGAGATACCTAACCACCTCCTACTTACCACAACAGAATAATATTATGGAGAGGAGAATTAGGAGTGTGGTGAAAATGGTCATAATTCTCTTAAATGAAAAATAAATGCCTAAAAACTATTGGGCAAAAGATGTAAATATAGTAGTATCTTGCTCAATAGATGCCCAACTAGATCTTTATAGAATCTCACTCCATTAAAGGCTTGGAGTGGGAGGAAACCCAATGTAAAACATTTAAAAGTATTTGAGAGTATTTGTTACTCTCACATATCAAAACTTACTAGAAAAAAATTAGACTCAAAGAATCTAGTTGGATACTGTCTACAATTCAAAGGTTGTAGACTGTATTCACCAAAAATAAAAACATTTCTGGTGAGCTGAGATATAATCATTGATGAGAGTGCTAAATGGGAAGTAAATATACAAAATTCTGGTGTGCAAAATATTAGCATACATGGCTGGAATTTAGAATTTTCAGCAAATGATAGCACAGAAAACAAATATAGGTATGTTTTGAAGTTATCCTTCTTAGTCAGAGTAGGACATAGAAGAACATGATAAGATTATTACACTTATCAAGTATAAGTCTTAAAATGAAATATAACAATGGTGCAACTACTCCTCAGTTGAGCCACTCAACTATGAAGAGGTAGTAAAACATCGAGTATGGGTTGATGCTACGAAGATAGACATGTCTGTCATAGATAAAAACTATACTTGGACATTAATAGACTTATCCCAAAATAAACACATTATTAGAATTAAGTGGTTATTTAAGATTAAAAATCAACTGAACACCAATCAACCCTTATATAAGGCCAGATTAGTGGCCAATAGTTATTCCCAAAAGGTTGGCATAGACTATTTCAAAACCATTGCTCCAGTAGCAAAGTTAGAAACAACAAGATTATTAATAACCTTAGCTAGATATAAAGGTTGGTCTCTATTCCAACTAGATATAAAATCTTCTTTATTGAATGGTAATCTCAATGAAGAGATTTATGTAAAATAACTCCTTGGGTTTGTAAAACAAAGAGTTGAGTACTGTGTTTATAAATTAAACAAGACTCTTTGTGGGTTGAAACAAGCTCTCCATACTTGATATTAACAAATAAACTCATACTTGTTGAATCAAGGATTCTAATAAAATATGAGCGAGCCAACACTTTATATTAAAAATGTTAAAATTCTAGAATATTGATTGTGTCAATCTATGTAGATGACATATTTATCTTTGCAAGATAAATATGAAATGTCAAACCCTAGGCTCCCTGAATCACTTTTTGGGTCTTGAAATCTTTCAAGACTCATGTAGAATATCAATATGCCAAATAAGATATAATTATTCAAAACTAAAGAACTATGGTATAAATGACTGTAAGCCAGTTTCTACACCACTAGTTGTAAACCAGAAATTAATTTCTGCTTAAGGTAGAATAATTGATGGTAAATCATATAGAAGCCTAATTGGTAGTTTGTTATATGCATCTACCATAAGACCTAATATAGTGTATGTAGTACACCTTTTGTCTAGATTTATGCATGCACCTAACTATATATATTTTAGTACTGAAAAATGAGTCTTAAGGTATCTTAAGGGACTTTAGACATAGGTCTAAGTATTCTAGAACTATACACATGAAAATAACTAGCTATTGTGATAGTGACTGAGGGGGATGTCTAGAAGACTATTGAAGTACTTCTGAATTCATCTTTAATCTAAAAAATATGGCTGTTTCTTGGTCATCCAATAAACAATCCACTATTGCACTATCCATTACTGAAGCTAAATATATTTTTGCTTCGGTGGCAACATCACAAGCTTTATGGTTGAGAAAGTTGTTGACTGATTTGGATGAGCTTTTTAAAGATCCGACTGATATATTATGTGATAATCAGTCCGCTATAACCATAGCTAGTGATGTTATAATGCATAGTAGAACAAAACACATAGGGCTTAAATATCATTTTATTAAAGATACAATTGAAACTAATGAGATAACGTTAATCTTTTACAAAACAAAAGAACAACTAGCTGATATCTTCACCAAGTCATTGCCTAAAGAAAAACTAGTCTACCTAAAAGAAAAGCTACAACTTGAACCAACTACATCAAATGGAAGAGAATGTTGATATTAGGCATCGGCCTCATAGTTTGATGAAATTGGGCTTACATTACTCATGGCTATAGTATGTGTACATAATGGACTGTAAATTATCAGGTCCACTGCTCATCTATTAAATGAAAGCACATCATGTTAATATTTTTAATAAAGTCACTTTTGACTCTACCATTTTATTTTATCAAGAATATAATAGCACCTTTTATCGGATATTTTTTTTACTTAATATCATTTTTAATATTTGTTGTTTCCGTGCTTGATCTCTTTCTCCTTGGTATCTCCTTCCTCTTCTTCTCGTGATTTTCTCTTCTTCTTAAAAATCTTTTCTTCTGTGATCCTTGTTGTATCAAGGAACATTGATTCAAATACAATAAAAACTAACTTGTGCTAGAGTTAACTTCATCTTTTAGATATAATATTTCATTGCACATATGTTTGAAAGAAATTTGTAATAAGGTATTTTTTTGGAAATCGATAATTCTTCAAAAACTCAACCACATTGGCATCCTTATTCATTTTTTTTTCAAAATTGTTTTGATGCCCTTACATTTTTTTCCTTTTCCAGTTTCTTATGTGAGTCAATAATAATCTTTCTTCTCGCATGAACACTATAACATATAACTTTTTAAAATATTTGCAAGCATCCGTGTCTATCATTAGCTACCATTTTGTAATAATTGTCTTTTTCACTTTCTAGTTTGATCTTTGCTTTTGTTAGGTCTGCTCAGTTTTGGGCAGATTGAAATATTATATATTTAATTTGTTTTTTTTATTTTTGGGTTTGTTTTAATTTTTGAATGAGAGTAGGTGTCCTTATTTAAAAAGTATTTGTATCAATAAAAAAAAAAGAATGGTTATTTTTTAAGGTTATAAAAGAAGTGCATGCATAGAGAAATACGGACAAAAAACTTTATATGTAATGAAGGAAATATTAAAAAAAGAATGGGTACGATGTAGAAAAATGAGAAGTATTTTGAATGTAAACGAATTATTGTGTGTCTGTCAAGTTTTTTTTTTTTTTTTTTTTTGCAAAGAGGGATTTTATCCCATGAAAATTTGGTTTGTCCATGAAACATGGGATACTTCCCATTTTTGCATGGACATGAACATGAACATGAACTATGTTTTCGTTGTGTGCATGCTAGAAAAGTGAGTGGCATTGTGTAGCATGAAAATGTGAAAACGTGATGTATGTGTATGAACAGTGTTTGATGTTTGCTTCTAGCATGAAAATATGAACTACTCAATTTTTTGTTTTACACACTCTTATGGGCTCCCTTAATTCCTCTTTTGGACATTTGTTAAATATTATAGGGCATATTCAAGTTTCAGTAATATTAAAGAAATACAGTTTACACTCATTTTTTTGTTTAGTTTAGAAGGATATTTGATTCATGTGAAGTTTGTATTAAGTCCTTACGGAGTTTGTGTAGTATTCTAAAGAATAGTGTGATCATGATATGCTCATGTTGTATTCATGTTATGCTCATCTAGTATCCGTGATGTGCTCATGTTGTGCTCATGCTATGAAGTAGTGTTCAAATTTCTTTTAAAATATTAGATTTAGAATTGAAAACATAATTATATAGGTATTTTTAAATATTTTTATATTTCGTATGACTTATAATAGTTTGGACATTCGGAATTTGTGTGTGTATTAATATTCTACTGTCAAAAGGAATGTCGGGATGAACCCAACTATCCATTGGAGTGTTGGATAGCATAGGTCATATTTCAAGTTTGGAAAAATTCAATGGAACTTGTCAAAAGGATCATTGACTATATTAATTGGTATATAGGTAAATTTCATCTATATCACCTTAGCTAGGGCTAACTTGGATCAGATAAATACTTTGCAGAAAAACACTAGTATTAACTTCTAGTTGCAGTGGCCTAAGAAAGTGTGTGTGGATAATGTAATTTCTATAGGAAACAAATTTATACTCACTATTCAATATCCACCTAGTGATGGTAGGATAGTTGTTATGACTAGAGAAAGTAATGTTACTATACAACTTTCTTCGAGAATATCAAGAGTGATTAATCTAGATTCCTCATGTGTGTGTCCTAAGACAAAACAAGAATATCAAAGGAATTCTTTATAATATGAATTTTAATTCAGCCGCTTTGAGGGATCACACTGAATAATGAAGATCTTAAGAGTTGAAAGTAAACAATTTTACTTTAACTGCTCTCCGAGATTAGTTGATGGCTCTGAGGAAAAATTTGAATTCTCGGGATATTATAATTTTAGAAAACTTTTTCTCATTTGAGGAATGAGAAATAGTTTTATAGTCTAAGAAATTTTTTGTGACTTACATTCACTAAGCTGAAACCAAGTACATGTCTCGGACAGCCCAAATAGATCATAGGGAGAGATTGTTAGGTCTGCCCGATTTTGGGCAAACCAAAAATATTATATGTTTGGATTGTTTGTTTTTTTTGGGGGGTTTGTTTTAATTCTTAAATGATCATTGGTGCTCTCAGTTTAAAAGTTTCTATAACAATCAAAAAAATAGTTAGTTTTTGGGGTTATAAAAGATTGTGTGTGTAAAGATATGTGGACATGAAATTTTTACTATAACGAAGGAAATATTAGAAGAGAATGGGTGCGACGTAGAAAAATAAGAACTATCATGGATGTAAATGAATTATAGTGTGCATGCATTTAGTTTTTTTTCGCAAAGAGGGATTTTATCACGTGAAATTGCCTATGGTGTGTACGTGAAACATGGGATGCTTCTTATGTTTGCATGAATGTGTGTGCGTGAAACATGGAATAATTTTCACCTTTGCGTGAACGTGCGTGCGTGTGTGTGTGTGAACAATGTGTATCATTATGTAGCATGAAAACATGTCTACATGATATGCATGTGTTAACAATACATTGTGTTTGTGAGTTTGCGAGTAGCAGGAAAATGTAAAAACTTGAAAAAACAAAATATTCACGTTTTTGTTTAACTTTTTTGGGCTCCCTTAATTCCACTTTTAGACATTTGTTAAATATTACATAATCTAATGGTTAGACTAAAAATTTGTTCTGTAATTATTCATAGTTTTTGAGTAGTATCTGATCAGTCTCCAATATCTTTAGTATCATATGCTTACATGAGCCACAACAACTATTATTATTATTTTTGATAAGTAATAAATTTCACTATCAAAAATTTTGTACAAGCTACAAAAGATTCAAAACACTACATTATTTTCCAAATACAATATAAATTTCTATTTTAATTTTCCAAGCTAAAAATATAGCATCTTGAAGCTTTGCCTTCGAAAAGTCTTCTATTACTTTCTCACCAACATAGTATACAACAGCTACAAAAGTTGTTTTATACACAGTATTCTTTGAGCTATCTTTTGCATGGTTGGCCTTCATGCTTTTATATATGGCAGAAAGCGAAATAGCATCATCAGTAATCCCGATCTAGCTTTTAAGTTGGTCCATACATCATTTAAAAAAAACAATTAAAAAATATGTGGTCCATGAATTCTGCACAGTTACAAAATTCATAGCTTATCTTTTCTAGCGTTGTAAATATTTGATCCTTTATTCTTAGTTTTTTGTGCTTAGCTATCCACAGATAAATTGCATACTTGGACACGTTATGTTTTATCCATATCGTTTTTGTCCAGGAAATCCTCTTTAGATTTTGCGTTATCATTAGGTAGTTGTTAGAATACACAAATTTTTCAGCATACCCTTTGCCTGCTCCTTTGAATCGGCTTTCCTAATTAAGGTGTCCTTAGTCGAAATAAGGGACTTCCATATTTCAAGTCTTCCATGAAAATCTAGTAGTTCCGGATAATTTGGGAGTTGAGGTAGAAATGGTGGACCCACTTAATCCAAAGTGTGTCCTCCTTCCTATTTATCCTCCAAAGCATTTTAAAAAAGAAAACATTGTTCCATATAAAAATGTTAAACATGCCAAGCCGACCAGTAGAGATTGGTGTGCACACTTTGGCCCAGGAAACCCTGGGCATGTATCTTCTGTTTCTAGGGCTACCCCATAAAAATCTTTTACATGCATTGTCAATTGAATTTATGATATAATTTGGTAGGATAAATACCGAGAACTAGTACCCCTCAATGCCTTGCAACAATGTGTGGAGGAGCTCTAATCTTCTTGCTATTGAACATAATTTACCCATCCATTGATGTATGGCAGAGATAATTTTATTCAATAGCATTGAGGATTGGAAAGTTATTAACCGGCTTGAAGATAATGGGACACCGAGGAAGATAAAAGGGAAAATTCCCTCTTTATAACCAAAAAAATTTAGAATATCCGTCTTAAACTTTTGCCCAATTTCTCCAAAGAAGATATTCGATTTGGAGTTTTTGACATTCAGCCCTAAGACTGCCAAAAATTTTTTAAGTACATTGAGGGAGATATTTATGAAGTTTAAATTACCTTTCAAAAAGATGATCAAATCATTCACATACATGAGATGAGATATCCTTAAAGGAGCACATCGCGGGTGGAAAGAGAAGAGATCCGAAGACATTGCAATGTTCAGCTGTCTTGAGAGGTATTCCATGCATACGGCAAAAAAGATAGGGGGAAATTGGATCCCCTTGCCTACCTTTGAAAAACTCATGGAGTTGCTCATTTATGGCAATAGAAAAGGATGTGGAGCTTATGCATTCAGATATAATTTCCGTGAAACACTTCTGGAAGTTTAGTCCATGGAGGACTTCCTTCAAAAATACTCATTCAACCGAGTCGAATGCCTTTTGTATGTCTATTTTTAGGAAGCATCTTAGAAAGATCCTTTTCCTTGCATATATTCTAATTAATTCTTGAGCGAGATTCTATAAGTTTTGCAATAATTTTGTAGACTACATTACAATATAATATGGGTCTATAATCTTTGACTGATGATGCGTGCAGAGACATGGGTATCAATGAAATATAGGCATGATTTACTTGCCTTGGCATTCTACTGGAGTGGAAGAAGCTATTTATCACTTTAACCATATCACCGCCAATATAACTCCATGAGGACTTATAAAAATTTTACCAAATACCCATCTGGACTAGGTGACTTAGAGTTACCCATTGTAAAAAGGGCATCCTTTATCTCTTCAGTGGTGAAGGATGGAGAGAGGAGCATTTGATCCTCCTCTTGGAGAATTCTACCACTATTTCAAACTTGCTCATTTATACTTCTTATTTTGCTTGAAGTGCCTAAGAATGCCTTATAATATAAGATAAAGGTCTCCACGATATCATCTTTTGATGCTGTGAAGCTTTCATCATCTTTTAGTATGATCACAATCTTATTTTACTATAATCTAGAGCTCATTAGGGCTTGAAAGAATCTGGTGCATCTATCTCCTTGCTTAATATAATTAATTTTGCCTTCTGCCTGAGGAAGGATAATTCTGCCTCTTCTAACTTCCTCAGTTTGATTTTGGTGGCAATTTCCTCAGCCCTCAGGCCTTGGTTTGGGCATTGCAGGATTCCAGATTGAAGCACTTTAAGAGCTTCCCTTGCAAGAACCACCCTTGTACTAATGTGTGCATAGTGCTTTTCGTTCAGTTTTCTCAAAGGATCCTTGAGAGTTTTATGCTTTTTGAATAGCTAAAACATGAAGGACCCCTAGATTTCTTCCTTCAAGCTTTTAAGTAGTACGGGAATGAAATCTTTGTGTGAGGACCACATATTGCATAATTTGAAAGAAATTTTTCTTTTTTTGTCATCTATTTCTATAGATAATACTATTAGACAATGATCCGAGAATATTCCCGGACTCAAAAATTTTGCATGGCTATCCAACCTCAAATTTGCCCACTCATCATTCATCATTGCTCTATCAAATTTGCTAGAAACTTTACCATTAGTCTAGGTAAAGAAATCGCCAGACGAAGGTAGGTCTTCCAAACTTAAAATCGAGGTACAGTTTAGAGTATCTTGATACTTATAGTTTGTTACTATCATACCTCCCACTTTATCTAATCCAGAGAGTGGGAGTTGAGGCCTCCCACTATGACCTATGGGGAGGAGTGTGTTCTTTCTTTTTCTATTAAATCTTGCCAGAGCAATTTCCTACTCAAGATAGAGTGTAAGCAGTATAAAACTAATAGTTTAAAAGCTATACTTTTCTCTATATCCCATGCTAGTAGAAAAACATGATGTGGTGTACAGAAGAGAGTTTTTATCTTCATCATTTGATCATCCCACATGACCAAAAATTCTATCATTCCTGTGGGTGGAGAAGTTGGCAAGAACCTTAAATCTCTTGAACTTTGTTCTCATAAGATAGGATATTTTTTCCTTATTAAGTTTAACCTCTATAATTGCAAAGATATCTATCATATAGGCATTAAAAAGCCTAATGACTTCCTTATGCTTAAGTGGGCAGTTAAAACCCCTAATGTTTCATGAAGGAATCTTCATAAAACAAAATTCCTAAATCTTCTCCATGATAATCAAGTGTAATTCTACTTTTTTCACTTACACAGCATTCACGGTAGCATACATATGTACCCCCCATAGCACTACAAACTCGCACATATTCCATCCTTGTTACATATGTCACCCTTGCATTCAATTTAAAGTATTCACGGTAGCATCGAACTCTTCCCTTGCATGTGCCCCCGATTACATAATTTAGGATACCCTTACAATGAGTTCCTCATCTCTTACATGGAACAGCACCACAGGATCGCACATATTCCACCCTTATCACATATGCCACCCTTACATTCAGTTTACAGTATTAATTAAAGCTTTGAGCTCTCCCCTTACATAGGCCCCTAATTACATAGTATAGCATGCCCTTACAATGAGTTCCCACCTCTTACATGGTGGTGCCTCACTTTTAACATCACACATTATTACATAAGGACATCTCCCACGGTTCCAGCAATTATAAAGTGCTTCTAGTATAAGGCTACCCTTACATCGTATCCCCCTTCACATGATGAGAGCTCACTATTAGCATTACAATATACAACCATCATAGTTACATAATATCATCCTTGATAGTTCTAGAACCCCATTATTTGCATGGAACCCCAGGTATACCCAGACCTCCAAAATTTTCCATAAGGTACTCCCCTCACATATCAAGCAAAAATAGCAAGTATTTCTTTGTTGAATAAAACCCCTTTTGAGTATGATTCTGTATTATATCATCAGCAAGAAGATTATGAGATTTGTTCTGCTTAGGCATTACATAGCCTCCTTCATAGCATGCATTCTCTCATCCCCTTATGCATATGAGTATAATCACATAGATTGAGCTGCCCTTACAGTGTATTTCTCATCTCTCGTATATTGGTATCTTTCCATTACATTTTGCATTACATATAAACTTCCCACACATATTTTCATCTATTTATTACCGTTAAAAACCTATCAATTTTTTACCGTGGATTACTTTGCATGGCATTTAGCGATGGAAAATTTTGTTTTTACAGGTATCTATTAATTGAAAATGATAACTTCTCTAAAAATTATGTTGGAAATGAATTCCATTTTAATTATTTAGAAATAGACTGTGAATCTGCTTCTAAATTTAGCAATGGAAATGAATTTCATCACTAATTTTGAAATGACAAGTGAGTCTAACACTGTTAGACTTTAAAATTTTTGGTGACTGAATTTAATTTCATCGACTACTTCAAAAACAAAAACTCATTCCATCACTATTTCAGAAACGAAAACTCATTCCATCGCTATTTTATGTTAATTATGTTTTCGAATAACACTTCATCTATTTAAAAAAATCTTCGGGTTTGATCAATGTTTTAACTAATCTATCATTAACCATCCACCTAATCGAGTATGTTTTCCTTTGTGTTTGTGTTCACCAAACTACTCATCTATTATTGAGGTATGCAATTTAATTTTTTAATTTTTCTAGTATATACTATCATTGAGGTATCAAGTTTTGTGCCTTTTTTGTTACCTATGGTTTTTGTTCCTCTTTAACATCCTCGTGGGTTCTCTCTTCTACTTTTATTGAATTTTATCATCCTACTTACTAAAATTTAGCTTTTAAATTTTTCAACAAACTTAACATTTAGCATTAAGTATGGCTTATCTGATTCGTTCCCTATTTAGGTGACCTATTTAGCTATTTAATTTAATTTATATATATTAAAATTTTCAAACGTAATAAAAATTAACAACAACAAAAATTAAGAACCCTAATTCAAGATTGAAAAAAGTTTATTTATCTATACTTTACTAAAGGTGGAATCAAATTAAAAACACCTTTCATCACTTGATATTTTTTTAAAAATGCATATTACATCTCAGAGCTGGGAAATGACTATTTATACTACATGCTTTATATAAATTATTTAAGACCTCTATTAATTTTTTGATTTGCTCCATGGTTATTTGATGTTTGTTCTTGTATTTTCATTGACATATTGATTTGTATTGGCATTGCAAATAATTGGATTTTTTTCTATTATTTAAAATACTTTTGTCAATATTGTTACTACATATTTTTAATTTTATAGGCATCAATTATTATGAAACCTTAATTCATTGAGATTAAATAAGCATAAGAGTACTTAACCCATTTCAATATCAAATATTAGGATTTATGTTATCATTTTTTAATGATTTTATTAACCTCAAATATAATATAATCTCAAAATGTTTGTTTTATTAATCCCAATTGAATAAATATTTAATTTCATAAAAGATCACTATTTTCACACATTTGAAGTATCAATCTTTGATCCTCAACATATTTTTATATTCTGATCTTTTGTATATAAATTTAATTGAAAAAAACTAATAGCACATAAACATCTTTTTGTTTTTTGCTTAATTTTTGATTTCATTCTTTATAGATGAATATGAATTATTTTGTTTAAAGTATATGAGAAAAATACAACTAAAGGATATTGGTAAATATATAAGATATTTAATGCAACCCTCATTATTTCATTTTTATCCAAACTTACATATTAATGATGTGGCTACAATATTTTTATGACATTTATGTAATATCATAAATATATTATTATAACTTTATTATAAATAAGTCATTATCTGCATTATTATTAATCAATATATGTTGGTATTATATGTTAAAGGAATGAAAAATAGTATATGAACTTATCGTTAATGGATAAATGTTAGTCTTAGAGATGAGGTTTTGACTAATGAATTTATAGAGATGTTTGATGAATTTGTTGGCTTTGTTGAAAAGTACCCTCAATTAATGGATTGAATAAAAATAAGATGTTCATATAATGACCTTAAATATTAGAATCAGAGTTTCTAAGATTAGAACATAGTACAATTTTATCTTACAAAAAATGGGTTTGTTGGAGACTATTATGTTTGGTATAAACATGGGGAAATAGTTATGCCGCAAACAATAAAACATTATATACAAATAATTATTGATTCTAATATTATAATGGAATATGTCAATCCCAATGATGTATGTGAGGCTATGTTGAAGAATGTTATTAGTCATTTCTTTAATTCAGATGTCGCTGATGATATCCCAAAATCATCAGTTAAAAAAATTTTATGAATTGCTTAATGTATTAGAATAAGAGGTTTGACCAGGTAATCCATATAGTCACTCAAAGGTATCTATAGTGGCTAGACTTTTGAATTTTAAAGCAAAATATTGTATTTCAGAAAGCTATTTTGATAAAATGTATTAGAATAAGCATTATGTACAAGTTGTTAATTGAATTATTACCAAAGAATAATTTTATAAAAGATAGCTTTTATAATACAAATAAGTTAATGCAATGTTTAGGTTTGCATTTAGAAAAAATATATTGCTACATTAATGAATGTATGATATATTGGGGTGAAGACAGTGAAGTAGTTGTTTGTATTTCTATATGTATCCTTGGTAAAAAGGACATACTACATCTATAAGGTTGAAAACAAACATTCCTCATAAGAAGATGTATTACTTTCCATTGACTCTTTGTCTACAAAGTAAATTTGTATCTGATGTCACTAATAATGACATGAGTTGATACTCTTCATGTTAGAATAATTTTGATGATATTCATCCATATTTTACTGATAAAAGTTAAAATGTTAGATTAGGATTGTGCATAGATGGATTTTAGACATTTGGACAAACTTAGCAAAAATACTCTTTATGGCTAGTGATTATTAGACCATATAATTTATTATTATGGTTGTGCATGAAATTTGAGTATATATTTTTTGTGTGTTACCATGTATGGTTTGATAAACCCAAAAAAAATGTAGTTTTTTTTTGTAACTTCTAATATATCTCGAAAGAAAATTTTTTAAATGTGAGCAATACTTATGTGGGTTATAAGTATTTTTCTAGCATATTCAATGTTGTCATGATAGAGTGTTGTAGAAAAATTAACTAGTATTTACTGCATGGAAGACTCTGATGCATTATCTCTAAGCAAATAAGGAAAAACTTATTGGTTTGATAACCACCATAAATTCTTACATATGGAACATTCATTTTAGAGGAATATTAAGATATTTAGGAAAGGTTAGATAGTTATAAAAAGTGCATCAAATTTGAGGTCAGGTGCTAAAGTATTAGAGATAATTGAAAGATATGATTTCAAAAATATTATAGATATTGATATATATTGTATTAATGCATAAATTTTGTAAAAATTATCACTATGGTTGGAAAGAATAAAGCATTTTTTTTTGGATTTGCCTTATTAGAAAGCCAACATAATATGGCACAACTTAGGTGTGATGTACATTGAGAAGAACTTTTTTGATAATATTTTTAAAACTATCAGGAATATGGAAGGAAAAATCAAAGACAATGTCAAATTAATAGAGGATTTAAAAGAGTTTTATTCATGTCTAGAGTTACATAGGAATAAATCGATGAATAAATTCCCTAAGGCTTGTTATAGTCTTGGCAAGGTTGCAAAGGAAACTTTGTACAAATGACTGATAGAGCTTTGATTCCCTAATAGATATGCATCTAATATGTAAATATGTATTGATATCAAGAAGTATAAGTTATTTAGGATGAAAAGTCATGACTACCGAATATTTATGCAGAGGCTAATATCCATAGTATTTTGTGAATTACTTCTAGAAAATATTTGGGAAACATTGACTAAATAAGCATTTTTTAAGAATATCACTTGTGTAATGTCATAACAAAGGAAGAAATAAAAAAATTATAAAATAACATACCCATAATTATATGCAGACTTGAGCATATTATTTCTCTTAGCTTCTTCGACTCAATGGAACATCTTCTGATCCACTTGCCTTATAAATTCATGATAATAGGCCTAGTGCAATATAGATGAATGTATCCATTTGAGAGATTATATAATTTTTATTTGTTAATATAAAAATTAAAATGTATCTGACAAAAAAATTTTATTCTAATTAAGATATTTTTTAGATAATCTAAAAAATTGAAAAATAATGTTCGAAATAAAGCCAAAGTTGAAGGATCGATATATAATATCTACTTGGTTAAAAAAGCTTTAGCATTTTATTTGTACTTCTTTTAGCTATAAGTGTATTATTCACATAACAAAATATAACCAAATAATGATATTGATATGAGGATGGATCACAAAAAATTAAAATATTCTTTCTATTTTCACTCATGCTGGTCGATCATATGGTAGAGCAAAATTATGATATTTTTTTGATGATGAGGAATATCTTACTGTGCACACATATATTTTGTAGAACTACGAAAATTTTATAATTTATATCGAGTAAGATTTATAATCATTTTATATTATCATATCATTCAATCTTTGTCTTGGTATGTGATATAAATTTTTTGATATTCAAAATAACTTTAATATTGTTTTTGTAGAATTTATGCTAAGGAATCAAGGAAAAGATAAATGCATACTGAAGATTCTTCCATTGTTGCAATGCTTGACAAATATTTTACATTTTACTTTGAAAAATTTGTCTGTATATGACTTATCATTCTTGCTTCTAAAAAATATTGTGCAACATTATATAATTATGATTTTATTTTATTTCATTTTTTAGTTATATTTTTCTTCATCAAATATATATAATAGAGAAGGATTTTTCAAATAGACCATTATGAAGTTTAAATATGTATCCCATACATTATATACATAGATATAAAATTCACACTTTGAAAACATAGTTAAAATAGAGTTATAACAAATAATGATATATGCATTAAGAGGTCTAATATTGACTTTCATGGTCGATTGATTAAAATTCTACACTTGGAGTATATATACTTCACCAATTAAGTGGACAATTCTATTTAATTGTGAATGGTTTGATCTTATTCCAAAATTGGGTACTAGAATTCATCATCAATACAACCTTGTAGATGTATACCATAAGAAATATTATCGTAAGTATGAGCCATTCATTTTTATGGTACAAGTAGAACAAGTGTGTTATGCCACTTATCTAATCACAAGATAAAATGCTTATGACTGGTGGGCTATTTGTAAACTAAAACCTAAATTAGTTGTGGAAGTTCTTGAAAATGTTGTTATTATGACACTATCACGTATACATTCAAATCAAGAGAATAAAGTGGAACATAATCCAATCAATCTTGTGGTAGATGATGAGCTTCAAATATTACTTGGTAAAGAAAGAAACTAGTTGGTAGAAAAATAAGATAATGAGGAAGAATTAAATCCACAATAAGATGAGGATGAATTTGTAGATAGAAAAGATTTGTTAGAAAATTTTGATGATGAGTAGACATTTATTGACTTCGATATTATATTGTATTGTTTATTTTGTAACTATTACAATGTGGGTGTTAAATAAAAAAAATCATATTTGCAAATATGTGTTTTTGATTATGTTTAGTTAGAATAGAATATTAATTATATGTTTTTATTATCTTTGCATTTTTTTTATGTATGAGAGGTGATAATTCAAGTGGCCAAAGATCTCAATCCATAGAGAGGGGTAGAGAAAGTTAACTAATAGTTTATAGAGGAGGAATTCAACATTTATTTGATGTTGACAACACTACAAATATCTCTATATTTTCCTACACGTAAAGAAGATACGTTGGCATCACCTCATCATGAGATACACGGATTAAATGCCACTTATATTTCATTTTCATCTCGTTCTGCACTAGAAGGTATTGTTAGCTCTATCCCATATATCTTAAGAGATACATGCATTATTACTATAACATTGACAATGGCTGGATATTTACAATCCAATATTTGCATGCAAAATTATGATACAATCTTTATTTTGCCCACAATTAATGATAAAGAATACATACCTTTCAGATATTTACTATATGTATGCCTTATCATTTTCATTCTTTTTGTTTATAAAAAAATTAAATTACAACAGTGACTAAAAATATAAATAAATCATCATTGTTAAAATATGATAATTTTAATTAATAACAAACCATGATGTTATTACTGATATAACATTATCATTAAGAATTAAAATAATATTTGCATTATGAAGTTTTGAATAAGTGATAAAAATGAATAAATATTAACTTAGTGGCAGAAATATGGGAGTATTTCATTTATATGTATAAATACATATTGATGTTAAATTAATTATAGATTTCTTCTTTTTGCTACTCGTACAATTAGAAAAATATTTATGGAAAAATTACTTGTATAGGGTATAAAGTAGAGCGAAGTTCTTCCAAATATGAAAGAATATTATTGAGAAGAAATGAAATACATTTTTATTGTATTTACCAATTTGTCACGGTGTATTATTTTTTATTTTTTATTTTTTGTAGAAAAAATATAAATGGAATAATGCTATATTGATCTTGGTGAAGGATACATGGAAAAATGTGGTTAGTATCAAATACAAAGACAAGCTTAGAAAATGAAGAAAAAAGTATGGTAAAGATGCAAAGTCAAATAGTGTTCCTCTCTTAATATTTGTATAAAATTGTGAGAATACTTGAATAGTGAGAAGCTCAAGGCATTTTTCATGATGACATCACAAAATCATCAATCAAAGAAAGTAGATGAAGGATTAGGACCTTCCAAACATATTGGAAGTTTAAAGATGACCTATCAATATTCAGCATATTTGGTAAAATTGTCTTTCCTAATTTATTATGATTTTAACTTTATGAATACAAATGATACTAAATTTATGATGATGTATCATGTACATTTTAGTAAATATTATTTATTTTTAGGAGGCTGAGTTAGGACATCCACTAACATAGTTTGAGGTGTTTGATAGAATGCATAAGAAGAATAATGAATCATTTGTAGACAAACAGTTAAATAATATTAATGTAAGTTTATAAATTTGTACTTTCATTATCTTAAGTAATTTGTAATTTATGAAACAAAAAATTGTAAAGGATTATAATTTTTTGCATTCACAAGAATTAATTTCCAAAGTCAAGTAATTTTTTTTATCATTACTAATGAATTAATATATATATGGACTCCTTAAGTGAAATGACTCACTTTATTTTAATATTATTTTTTAGTAGGATGTTGATTGTTTGATGTACTAGTATCAATTTTATCAAAATATAGTACTAATGAGTTATGTTGTATTATTGCAATTATAAGAGACTATGGAGAATATAGTTTCTATTACTTCATAATTGACAAATCCTTCTACAGAGGCTCTAAAGATTGATGTTGCATATTTACCTTTAGGTTATTGGAGTGGAGCCCAAAAAATGAAGAGTATAAGGTCCTGTTACCCATGCATCTACATTTTATCTAGATTCTGTTTGGAGCTATTCATATTCATCTTTCAGTTAAAATAATTTGTTTGATGAGTGGCTGTGAGAGGAGATACAAAAAAATAATGAAAAGGTGCAAAAGCAAATTAAAGAAATGAAAAAGAGAGAGGAATAAAGAATAAAAAGAGAGGAGGAAAGAATGAAAAGAGAAGAGGAAATGTAATAGAAGATTTTGAAGATTGAGAAAATTATGTGTAGGTTGACATAGGCCTCATCTCTTTTTCATCATTATAAAGAAGATCAATCTAGATCTCTAGAAAAGAATACTCATCTCAACAAGGAATTGTAGCTGTTTGTTATGTTGTATTATTACATTTTTTCAAAGAAATTTGTTGTGATAAAATTTTGTTTTTTGTGTTCTTGTTCTTTAATATTATTAATGTGTACTGGAATGACTAAACTTTGATGTTTATTAATTTGATGTTATACTTTTTAGTGAATGCTATGTGAATGTTATTTGATGAATAATGTGCATGTACTTACTAGATTTTAGGGTATATGGTTTCTGTATGTATTTGTATATTGTACATAGCATACAAAAGCTACAACAAATGAGGCATGTTTCTATTGCTAAAAATAAAAATGAAATATGACATTTCAATTCTGTTTCTAATTTAGAAATGGATTTTGCATTTCTATTCTATTCCATCACTATTTTAGTATTGGAATAGAAATGGAAACTAAGATATCATTTCCATCACTGTAGTTAGAAATGGTAAATTTTCGTTGCACATATTAGATATGTCTAGGCAATTTTCATTTCTAAAATATAAAAAGGAATATTTTAAAATGAAATTTTTTCATTTCTATTAAGGTCGCTAAATTAACATTATGACGGAATTAGAAATGGATTTGGCCATTTCTAATTTTCTTCTTTCTTGTAGTGTTAAAGATTTAATGTACTTATTATACGTGTGTGTGTGTGTGTGTGTAATCAAAAGCATTTTAATAAGTATGAATTAATTGATTAAATAAAATTATTTGATTATAATATAAACTAATGATTATTGATTATATATCTCCACATATATTCTAAATAAATAAATAAAATCTTTAATACTTTTAAGATATCCGGAAAAAGCTATAGAAGATATCCAAGCCTAAATAAAATCTTTTGATCCTAATATAAATTATTTCGCATAATTTATATAAATTTATTTAAATTGATAATATTATAAATAAATTAACATGCTTTTTATTAATTTAATAAATATTTTATCAAATTAATAAAAAGCACTTACTCATTTATTCAAAATATTTTTATCTTTTTATTACTTAATTCTAATAAAAATTTTCATGTTAAGATTATAAATACATAGTGATTGAATCAAATCAGTAATAATCAAATTCAATTAATTTATAATTTTTTATTTTATACTTTCTACTTAATTTATTTAAATTATCGAATTAAAATTTACCTAAAATCTTTGGCAATATCAACACTTATGAGTTTTCTAAAGGGGATCATCAATCCTTTTGTATGATATAAATTCCATCAGTATCAATATTTATCATATACTTGATAAGGTTATACAATTCACAGAGTTCTCAAATCTATTTCAAGACCCAACTTTTTATAAATCAAAACTACTTTAAGAATAAGATTAACAATGTTTATAAAAATAATATCATATTTTATTTTACATGCTAGTATAAAATAATAATATCATATTGGTCATGTTCAATACACTCAAGTATATTAGCAGTAAAAGTTAGAACTTCACCATTCACTATAATAAAAATAGACCTGCTAAAATCATGTGCTACAATCTTACTTATGGGTTGTTCTATTTTATCTAGATTATTAATAATAAACTTATATTACACAAGAATTGATGATTTGATTGTCTATGTGTATGTCAATCTAAATGCACTAAATCATATATATATGCAGAATAAAGTATTAGTAATAGTGCTCTAGGCCTATCGTATGGACATGATATTTTGACTATTTGTGAGTATTAATTATTATTATGATTTGCATATTTATTACATATAATATTTTTGAATAATATTTTTAATTATTCCAAATATCTCTAATCGGTTATTATTATGGGAATAACAATGAATTAAGATTAGTATAAAGTTTGATTGATATTCATGAGATGAATATGTGTATGAGATACAAATCAAATTTATATGTATTTGTTGAGAATAAATATTGGACAAACACATCTTGAGATTAATACATGGATCAAAGTCAAAAGTCAATCTCTAATATTTATGTTATTAAATCCTTTGACTTGAGATCGCTATAGTTCTCAACATAAGGAATATTATGTCTTGATATAATCAAACGTTATCTTTAATCAGATGACTATAAAGGTTATACTTAAACATAATAAGAATTATGTAGTGAGATATGAATGATTAAGATGGAATTTGTACCTCTTGTTATAAGAGAGATAACTTTGGACCCCTCGATAATCAGACTGAGAAATGCATGATAGTGCTCAAATAAATTGATCGAGATCAATATTATTTGTTTAGTCAGTCTAATTAGGTTTCGAGTAATCAAAGATAGAATGATATAAGGTTAATTTTATCCATGCCTTATATTCTATCAAGATAGCATGAGACAAAAGGATTATGTCATTAGCTATATAAAGGTTATCTCGGATCATGAGCTTTTCATTTAACTTGAGTAGTCATGATATCTTACTAGAAGCCACTTATGACTTGTAGGATCAAAATATGATTTGGGCCTACTACCAATGTTAATTAAACCTATAGGGTTGAACATTAAGAATGAATATTCACAGTTATGGTTTTTCACTCTCTGTAGTACTTTAAAATGATGATATTATTTTGAATCACAAATAATAATTAGTTATTATTTAAATTTGAATTTAATTTTGAGAAAGTTTAAATTTGTGATTTACTTAAATAATAAATTTGTTACATTAAACATGAGTTTTAATGAATAAATTCATTTAAAAAAGTGTTTAAGGATTTGAATTTAAGTTGTTATTATTTAAAAGATTTTTAAATATATAATTAAATTTAGTTATGACTAAACCCCTAGCAGACTTATATATATATATATGTGTGTGTGTGTGTGTGTGACATATTTGATGTAAGTAGCCATCTTTTATAAAACTGAGAGAAACTCTTTCATTTTGAGAAGATGAATCTGAACTAGCATTCAACAAGATCATTCATTATTTGTTCATGTATGGATACAATTAGAGGGTAGTCATTTTTTTAAAAAGGTAGCACCTTTGAAGATCCGAATAAATTAAGGCACACAATTTGAAGGCTTGACGAATCGATCTACAGGAGATAAGTTTCATTTACTCTTCCTTTGTATGAAACACATGTGATCCTTGGTGGATTAAGTGATAAACATTATAAATTCCACTGTGTTTATGTTCCAATTAGATTGGATATTTTTCCCAAAACCCCAACATAAAGGACATGCATTTTTACAAATTTAACCCATTATAAAATCTTCTATTAAAATATCAAGATGTAAATCAAGAAAATAATCATTAATGACTTTTACTATATATTAATTCCAACAATTTTACACTTATACTAATGCCGTGATATCATAAGTCTAACTCTCATCCCTTTCATATGTCTATCAAATATTTTAGCTAAAATGCTCTTCGTAAAAAGATCTACTAAGTTGTCTTTCAAATTACCTCATCTTTTCTTTTCATAATATCTTTCATTAAATGATATTTACACTCAATGTATTTTGCCTTTTTGTGAGTTTTAGGTTCCTTCGACTTTATAATTACTCCACTATTATCAAAATAAAGTATAATATATAGTTGTATAGAAAAAATGAATCATAGATTTGTCAGGAAGTTTCCGAGCCATAAAGCAACTTTGGCTACCTCTTAAGCTATCACATACTCAGCTTCAATTATTAAATTAGCAATACAAGATTACTTGATATTTCTCCAACTTATAGCTTTCCTTTCCATTATAAATAAATAACCTGATGTGGATTTGATAAAATCATCATCTAAATGGAAATATAAATTTGTATATCCTAATATATAAACTATGAAGAAAGGCACTAATAGTAAACACACTACACATAATTTTTAGAAATAACTATTCATCACATGCAAGATTTATATGGAAAGGGAAAATTAAGAGAGAATGAGTTTTTGTTTGATAAAGGTTTTATTCACACCAAGGAATGATTGGGAGTGATGAATCATTATAGATAGTAAATCAATCAACAATATAGCAATAAAGTACACATTTCCAATCCATCAAATTGATTATATGCAAGATTAATTTGATGGATCTATAGCCTTTTTCAATATTGACTTTGTTGTTGGTTCCATTAGATCAAACTTTGTTCTAAAGATAAATGGAAGACTTATTTCAAAATCATAGATGGATTTTGTTAGTTGTTTTTGATATCATTATGTTTTGTAAATGTCGCAAGTACTTTTATATGATTCATAAATATTGTCTTATATATGTTTATTGAAAAGTTTGTAGTTGTAGTGGTGGACTTTCATGAAACACCCTCATAGATGGGCATACTATAACATATCAAATATAACATATATGAGAGGGGCTAATAGTTTTACATTGGATAGAGCTATATATCAATCTCAAGAAGTGTATCTTTATGGCATCTAAGTTATTATTTTTGGTGATTATCAAAAAAAAAAAGTTATTATTTTTGGAATTCATTAGTTATGCTTGTATCCATGTTGATGAGAATAATGTGTATGCTATTTTATAATGGTTTGTATCTTTTGGGAATCCCATGTATTAAGTAAGTAATCGTTGTGATACATGATATTTTGGAATGAATCTTTAATACCAAATATTAGATCTAATACTGAATGTTAGCTCTCTCTAACTTCGAATGTCCCTCTAATTACCAAAAGATAAGGACATGATATTGAGGGTAACATTTCTTCAACAATCCGAGAGATTATTTTTTAGTGTCTAAAGAAGGGGGGAAGAAATCTTTTAAAGCTGTAGAACACACAATGCACAATAAGAGAAGTGAAAGAAAACAAAGAACATGCACAATTATGAGGATGAAATCTTTTACTAAAAAACTTGAGGTACTCCCATCTATTACATTAACAAATACTTAAATAGAAAATAATTTTTTTAACTTAAGACCTATGATATTATGTGCTCATATCATTACTTTATTCATATTATGACATTGTAGAATAGGGTCATTACTTTAATCCTTAAATCATTCAGATGCAAGAATAAGATAGGTTGCGACTTCATTCATATCTTAATTTCATTCAAATCTTAATTTTATTCAATTCTTAATATAAATGGTCTACTTATTTTGTGAAAGTTATTTGGTCAACAATTAATCCTAAATTACTAAAAATATTGAGATTATATTTTATTTAGCACAACTAAAAATGCTAAATTAGAAACTTAATTTAAAATTTAAATTTTCTTAACATTCTAGAAATTTTTAAACATAATTGATTCTAGTTATGAATTTTAGAAATACAAAAAATTAGAATATATCTAATCTAATCCATAATTCAAAATAACACAAAAAATTCAATTTGCAATTGAATTCCCAAAGTCCAATATATAGTGTCAAAAGTTATCAATAAATCTATAAAATATGTAATGAATAAAAACCATAATCTTAACTAAAATTAATTTTATTGATTATAAAAGCCTAAATATCAATAATCCAGAATAATAATGTAAATTGTGAATTTTTCGTGAGAATTTGGTGAAATTGAAAATCATTCCATGTTTTATATTTTTTTAATTGTTCATATTGTAAGCTTTATGGAAATGTTTTGGCAATATCTTAGAAATCTTCAAATAAACACTTTGGATTTGATTCAACCTTTTTAAATATAGTCTAACAACAATTAGGCAGCAACTTAGCAACAACACTCTAGCAACTCCCACTTCATGTCCAAAAGAAAAACCAAAAGCACAAAAGAAAAATGCAGTAGGACGCCATATTTTTTTATCTTGTCAAGAGAAAAAATGCATACACATTTGGAACAAAATGAGAAACGAGAGAGAAAAAAAAGAGAGTAAAAAGAGAGAGAGGGCTCCTTCGTGTACTCTCAAAAAATGTTATTGGATCAAGCAAAAAACTATTGCATTGTTTTTCTCTCTTTAAGCCAAATTAGATGCAAGCACTCCCTCATCCAAGAGGCACGACATTGCATCTTTAAAAAAAATGAGAATTCCATTTTTTTATTTTTAAAATTTATTGTTTCATATTTCCTCTTGAAAGAATGTGTTTACTTATATATTTTTTAATTTTTTTTATATTTAATTTATTGTAATGTTGATGTATAATGTTACCTTATCAATGTAATATCGTAGTTCATTATCTGAAATTACCATTAATGTAAATAATACAAAATAATCTTTATGAAGACTAATTGAACATGAAGTTCTATTATTTTTTAAAATTTAGTTCATAAAAATTTTAAATATTTAATATAAATAATAATTAAACATTAATGAATAAAAATGCAATACATTACATTTCCTAATATAATTTTTTTATTAAAATGTTGTTTCTAACTTTTAATTTTAGTTGTAATTATGTTATTTATATATTACATTTTGTTAATTTTAGTTGATTTGAACTAAATAGTTAAATTAATCTAAAAAACATAAAAACTATATGGTCCATTTTGATTTTTGAGCACCATCAATAAAATATTATTGAATGGTCTACCCGAGTTTTTTTGAGCACCTTCTTTGCATATTGTGTTTTTTTTTCTTTTTTTGAAGGCAGTGAGCACGATAAACTAAGTGCATAGGAAAATAAAAACCCATGTTGTATTCTATTTTTTTATAATTTTTTTTAAATTTGAAAACAACAATATTCCAAAGATGCATGCATGGTGCCCTCTTGGATCCCCATCCAGTCCTTAAAAAAATATTGACCAGATATGTGAGGGATAGAAATGCACCACCCTATTTTTGGCTGTGCATTTTATTAGACAGAAATGGGGTTGTTCATTTATAGACAAAAATGGGACTATGTGTTTTTTAGACAGAAATGGATTGGTGCATTTTATTCAACATAAATGAGGTAGTGCATTTTTGACAGAAACATTGTGAATGCTATTAGTCTTTATTTTTTATTTGCATGTAAAATTGTATGCCATAAGGAATTAGAGCTAAGATATCTTTAATGATTGTAAAGTTACGGACAAAATCTTTTCTTTGGTCTAGCAATAGTAATGTCATCATGTTATTGATTCTGAGCCATAAATCTGATGAACTGACCTTATCAACATATTGTATATGAAATAAGGATAGACAAGCTTTGAGAGAAGCTAGAGTCTATGTTTGAAATGAATAAGTTTAGAAATAAAACATTAATCATTGGATGTCTAGTTAACTTGAAGTTCAAGAATGATAATCTAATGTCACCGCACAACAATATCTTTCAATGGTTAAAGAATCATCTTTCATCCATGAAAATGGTCCTTAAAGATGAGGTATTAGCTTATCTAATACTGAGCTCACTTCCAGATAATTTGGATAACATTGTGGTTTTCTTGAGCATGTCACCACCTAGAGGCGTTGTGTCGATGTACATTGTCTTAAAAATTTTATTATCCAAAAAAGCAAGGAGAAATGAAAAGGGAAAAGCTTTTCATAGTATTCTCATTTCTGAGAATTATGGTAGGAGTACTATGAGGCATGCACAACTTGATGGAAGAACTCATTCTTTCAAATGAAAATTGCAAAGTAGAAAAGTAATCAAGTATTACCACTACCACAAGTTGGGACACGTGAAAAAAAACTATTATTCTTAGAAAAGACTATTACAATATCACATGAGAGGAAAGAAACTTATGGGAGGTGCTAATGTCACCTCAAAAGGTGATTTGATATTGTTTAATGATGATAATTCCATTAAATATTATATCTCATTGATTCCAATAATATATCAAGAGGGTGATTAGTTTATTGACTCAGAAGCATCATTTCATATCACCACATATATCAGCTTCTTAACTACCTACACACATGGTGATTATGGCATAGTAAAGATAAGTAATCATGAGATATCATAGATTTTATGTATGGGATACATTTATTTATAGATATAGATAGAACAACAACTAATGATGAGAGATGTCCAATACGTACTAGATATTTATATGAACCTGATATCTATTATCATGCTAGACGACATTAGATATATTAGTCATTTCATGATGACTGATGGAAGCTAGTCAAGGGCACATTAGTCATTATGAGTGGTAAAAAAGAGAGTACTCAGTGTGCCTCTTAGGAAAGAGTGCCTAGAGATAAGTAAAATGTTGTTCAATATAAGAACAACATTGATCTCTAGCACATGAGACTTAGTCACATGGGTGAGAAAGGTATTCAACTTCTAGCTAGAAAGAATATCTTGCTATCTGGCTAGGGATCTTCTCTTGATGAGTGTATAGAGAGCATGACTAAAAAAGCCATAAATCACATTTTCATTCCCATCCATCCTCAAGGATATCAAATATTCTAAAACTGATTCATACCAATGTCTATTCTATGCAAAGCAGAATGCTCGGTAGGTCCCTTTATTTTGTTAGATTCATTGAAGATCACTCTAGAAAGGTGTGGACATATATATTAAAAATACAAGATTAGGTTTTTTCTATCTTTTAAGATTTTTATTATAGAGTTGAAAGAGAGACTAGCATTAAAATTGATCTCCATACATTCTAATAATGTGGAGAATATCAAGGTCAGTTTGCCACCTATTGTGTATCCCATGGTATTAGACTTGAAAAAATACAAGCCAAAATTCACAATTAAATAGCATTGGTGAGAGGATGAACCAAACTATTGCGTAGAAAGTTGGGCGTATGCTTTCTCATGCACATTTTTCAATGAATTTTGGGAAGAAGCTATATGTATGATTGTTGATGTAATTAACATGTGCCCTCCCATAGCCTTGGATGGACATGTGCCCAATAAAATCTAGACTGATAAAGATATCTTATATGATTAATTGCATGTTTTTGGCGACAAAGTCTTTATTAATATTCCAAAAGATAAACAATATAAACTCAATAATACTTCACGTCCATGTATCTTCATTGGATATGGACACGAGGATTCTAGGTAAAGACTATGGGACATAATTGCCAAGAAGCTTGTTCAACGCAAAGATGTTACTTTTCTAGAGGACTAAAATAGATAACAGTCATTTAAGCAAACTTGAGAGTGATACCATAGAGATTCTTATTTGCATACATTGTTCTAAATATCAGTCTAATCAAGGGGGAGGAATTGAGTAGTTATCTGATATTTCTGCAACTCATGATGCAACTAATATTTCTTAGTCACATGATATACATAATATTTTTGAGCCCTAGGATATACTTATTGAAGAGGTAAGAGACCATGTTTCAGCTGGAACTAGGCAGGACCTGGTTGTTCATCATGTTACATCTTAATCTAAATTAAGAAGATCATATATGCCTCACCAGATATCCTATAGATTCCATTTATTAATTACTCATAGATGCAAGTGAGCCCGAGACTTTTTATGAGGCCATCTCTTTTGAGAATAAAAAGGAATGACGTTGGGCTATGCAAAAATAGATGGAGTCTCTTCATTTCAACCAGACTTATGTACTAGTGCACTTATGGAAACGAAAGTTGGCTTTGAAAAATAATTGAATTTTTAAACTAAACCCAATGATAATGACTCTCAACTAAGATACTAAGCTTGATCAGTAGTGAAAGAATTCAGTCAATAAAAAATCAATTTTAGTGAGATATTTTCTCTGGTAGCGAAGATGTCTTCTATTCGAGTAGTTTTAAATTTTACTTCTAGGTTAAACTCAGAAATTGATCAACTTGATATAAATAATATATTTTTTCATAGTGACCTTCACAAGATTCTCTACATAGATCAACCTAACGAAATAAATTATAGATGTGAATAAATGTCTCATTTGCAAACTCAATAATAACCTGTGTGCTCTTAAACAAGCTCCTAGGAAATAGTACCAGAAATTATATTTATTCATGGAGTCTCATATCTTGTGATCATTGTGTATTTATGAGTCATCAGTTGAGAGATGATAGACTTATACTTTTATTGTATGTTGATGACATGTTAATTATTGGCCATAATAAAGCACTAATTGATAGGCTTAAGGGAGAGCTAATAAAATCTTTTCTATGAAAGACTTAGGCCTAGTCAAGTAGATTTTAAGGATAATTGTAATCAAGGATGTGTCTTCTAGGCATTTCTAGTTATCTAAAAAATGATATATCAGCAAAGA
>JAREIK010014164.1:0-68847 GCA_029783825.1 Sapria himalayana
GAATGAAGAAAAGTCAGTTGCTTGAAGAATAAAGAAATATCTGTTATAGGCTCCCATATTCTATTAGGCAGGAATTCTCGAAGAACAATTGGTAATAACCTTTGTATGAATACATGACAATCATGACACTTAATGCAAAACATCTTAAGTTTTTTCATATCCACACATCTTGCCAGATTTGAAGCATACCCATCTAAAAATCTAAGTTATTTTACCCACTCCAACACGATCTTTTTCTGTGATTTATTCAGAACAAATGGCACATCAAGGTATTTATTGGGGACAAGAATTTTTGTAAATTGAGGATGACGATAATATTTATTTAACTCATCTCTTGACTTGTAAGTGTCCTTAGTTTTTTCTGGAATGATAAACATTATATTGAAAATATTGTAAAACACATTCTTCTCGACATGCATAACATCAAGATTGTGCCTGAGCAATTGTTCACACTAGTAGGGAAAATCCTAGTAAATATTAATCTTATTCCACCCACAAGTCTTAGATATAGCTACATTCACAACCTTAGCGTCAACATCTATCACCTTTCTCAACTCTCTGTTATTCAATTCTTACAGTATCAACCCCAAATCTAATCCCCGAGAATTGTTTAGTAACCTTTCTATTCTTAATGAAGTCTTTGGTTTTTACGTCGATATGTATGATTAATGGGCAAAAACTTCTGATGGTTGTCGAACCATGACTCATTTCAGATCTTAATTAATCTAAAAGCATCATAATTTTCCATACAATGTAGATATGATAACATACCAGTTGTACTACACCCAGACATCATAGAATATGCTGGAAAGTCATTTATGGTCAACTTGAAGGTAGCTCGCATCTTAAAATTTTGCAGTTTGGAAATATCATAAATTTGAACCCCAACACCCCAAATACTTTTCAACTCTACTATCAATGGCTACAAGAAAATATCTATCTTTTCCTTTGGATTCGTAGGCCCCGACACTAACATAGACAAAAACATAAATTCCTACTTCATACATAAGTCTAGAGGTAAATTATACAGGGTCACCACCACAGGCCACAAAGAATATTGTTGTCCTGATTGACCAAATGGCTGAAAACCATCAGCAAATAAATCTAGCCTAACATTTAGAACTTCAGAAGAAAAATCAGGAAAACACCCATCAAAATGTTTCCAAGCAGGTGCATAAGCACTGTGACACATCTTACCATCCTCCATATGATGCTATGAATGTCACATCATTTCATTAGCTGTTGTGGTTGATGCATACAATCTCTACAACCTAGGTGTTATTGGACAATAGCGCATCTTTTTATATGCCACCTTTAACTTATGTACATACAATTTATTTCTAGAACCCCTAACATTTTGCTTGTACCGAGCATGCCCACTTATTTTACAACTATTAAAAAATCATTCACGATCATCCATTCATGATCATCTTCCATAACTAGTTGAAAAAATCATTGTACATCCATTCACAATTCCATGCACAATTCGACCATTGTACACCCATTCACGATCATCTTCCATAACTAGTTAAAAAAATCATTTTATTTAACACAAGCAATTGTCTTTAATTATAGTTATATATAATTATATAGGCATTAATTTAGAATTAAAAATATTTATATTTAGTTATACACATATAGTTTAAAATAATGTTGTAGGTTGTTATACATGTAACTATATATATAGTTACATGTGGTTATACATATAGTTACACATATAGTTAATCGTATATTGATACATGTAGGTTTATATTTTTGTTCATTTAATTTTATATATTTATAAATATAGTAATGTATAGTTATACATTACTATAATACTATACATATATATATATTAAATATAAGCTATAAATTTAATATTAAATATAATTTTGCATAAAACTTTTAAAGTTATACACATAGTAAGATACAATTATTTATAGTTATATATAATTTTACATATAATATAAAGTTATAAATAGTTATATATAATTAAACATATAGGTATATTAAGATATATTCATACAAGTAGTTATAAGTAGTTATACATAAATATAAACAATGTTATAAAAAAATATTTTGCTTTAATTATATTAATACAAAAATGTATATATAGTTACAAATATAGTTATATAAAATCATAGACATTTTTTAGTATTACAAAAATTTATATTTAGTTATACACATATCGTTTAAAATAATATTGTATGTTGTTATACATGTAATTATAAATATAGTTACATATGGTTATACATATAGTTACACATATAGTTAAACGTATATTTATACATGTAGGATTATATATTTGTTAATTTAATTTTTTATATCTATACATATAGTTATGTATATGTGTAGATATAGTAAATTATTTTTGTATATACTGCTATATACACTCACGATTCATTACTGTTGTGCGAATTGTTGTGCGAATTGTTGTGAGAATTGTTGTGCGAATTGTTGTTCGATATAATTTTTCATAGTTTTATTATGTGTAACTGCCAGTTTGTGCGAATTGTTGTGCGAAACTGCCATTGTTGAAGGTCGAAGGTCGAAGGTTGAAGGTTGACATTGTTATGCGATTGTTGTGTGAAACTGCCATTTTGTGCGAATTTGTTGTGCATAACTGCCATGTTGTGCGAATTTAGCTCATTTTAAGCCAAAAGGGATAGTTCTGATTTATTATTTAACAAAAAATCATTTAACTCCATAACAAAGAAGACCGCGCTTCTGTATCCGACTTTTGACACAAAAGATGCGTCGCCTGCAATTTTTCTAACGAGGATGAACTTTCGAAGCTTGCCGAGCCTTTCAAGCTTACTCTAATCGGGAAGTTCTACCATGGCAAGCCAAGCTATGAAGATATCTATGCATTCATTGCTGCGTAGAAATTGCGACAAACGGTGAAAATTGCAATATACGATGGGAAACATATTCTCTTCTAGCTTAAGAAGGAAATGATTTTCTGAGATTATGGATGCGAGGTCAATGGAGTGTTGCTGGCTACCCCATGCATATGTTGAAGTTGTCGCCTAACTTCTCTATAGCCGAGGAACCTACACAAGCCCTGGTATGGTTCTCTTTACCTATGCTTCCAATACATTTTTTCAGTAAACATTTTCTTCACTCCATAGCTCAATGCTTGGGCAAGCCGTGGCTGATTGATGAAGCTACAGCTTACATGACGAGGCCTAGTGTGGCCAGAATCCTTATCGAGGTCAACTGCAAAGTCTTTCCTCCGGACATAATATGGGTAGGCAGGGACCTGGTGCATGGCTTTTGGCAGAAGGTAATTCTTGAATCCTTCACTAATTACTATCAGAATTGCTGCAAAATCGGCCATGCAATGGAGGACTGTATGCTGTCTAGGATAAGTAAGATGGAGAAAATAGAATGGGTAGTAAAAAGACAGGCCAAGGGTGAGGCAGAAGGAGGGATAGAGGAAAGAGAAAGATTGAGGGGGTATGGAATGAGATAGAAAAGAGAGGGGGAAAACCAGTGGAAGTTAGGGAGGAAGGAGAGATAGCAAAGGAGGTAAGAATGGGAGAAGGGAGTATTGAGGAAGGAGAATCAGGAACAGATAAGTGGAGGAAATAATGAAGTGGCTTGAGAAAATACCAAAAGTAGGAGGATGCTCAGGAGGGAGGAAAGAAGTAGCTCTTAGGGGGAGTAAGGGATCATCACTAAAAATCATAGAACAGCATAACTGGGATGAGGATGATCTGTTGTCTGAAAAAGAGTTCGAAACAAAAAGCTGGCCATTAGCCAACAATATCAATGAAGATCATAAGCTGGACCTCCAAATACCGCTTGATGATTTGGGCTTGAAAAAATAGCTTTGTAGGTATGCACCGAATAGCAAGGAGAAAGCACTGGAGGAAATAAGGAAATTAGAAATAAGTTTAGGAAAATTATTCCCTAAGAAGCCAGAACAAGCCCCTCCGAGCTCAAGCAAATCGTCGAGAAATAGGAAAAAAAATAGTCAAATATGAAATATGAATTTAAATGTATTACTATAGCTCAATCAAATATACTTAAATGACTTATTTATTTTGGAATATAAGGGGAGTAGCGAACACTCTTACGCTAAATAGAATTAGAAACCTAATAAAAATTCATAAAATTAAAATTATTGCTTTAGCAGAACCAATGGTAGATAAAAATCAAATTGAGAAATACAAGGAAAAGATAGGTCTCCAAAAGGCATTCTTGACTAATAATAGTAAGTTATAAGTCATGTGGGAAAACAGTATGGACCTTGTAATCATAGCAGAAAATGACCAAATAGTTAGCTTTAAAATAGGTAAACAATCAGATATAATCTTCTAATTAGTCTACGCTAGTAATCTGAAGGAAGAAAGGAGAATACTCTATAAGGAGATGGATAAAATAACAGTTAAGAATGCCTCGTGGATTATAGGAGGGGACTTTAATGTAATTAGAAATACCTCTGAGAAATGGGGGGGCAGGTCACCTGACCCGGTGGTAATAGCTCAATTCAATGAGGCTATTGCAGCGGCAAGATTAATGGAGATAGAATATCTAGGATAAAATTACACATGGTGTAATGACTGGAAGAAAAGGGGAGTAATCTGGTCTAGGCTAGATCGGGTATTAGTTAATTCGCATTGGCTGGAAAAAATAGGCGAAACTAAAATCCAGCATTTAAGCAGAACCTGTTTAGATCACAGTCCGTTATTGGTGACACTTCAAAAAAGGAGTACACAGTTAGGTTTCGTTTTTCAAAATATGTGGGGTAAACATAAGGATTTTGAGGCTGTAGTAGGGAATACATGTGGAAATCCGTTCTCAGGCAACCCCACGCAGATATTGGGGCATAAACTCTGAAAATTGTGTCAGGCTCTTAGCAAGTGGAATAAAGAGATATTTGGTAATATATTTAAAAAAATTCTAGAAGCTGAACAAAAAGTCTTAGATCTAGAAAGGGATTATGAAAATAGTCAAGACGTTATAACTAGTACTGAGCTTAACAAAGCAAAGGCTGAACTAAAACTTAAAATGTATATGGAGGAAGTATTTTGGAAGCAAAAAGCAAAAATAAAATGGTTAAAAGATGGAGATAAGAATACAAAATTCTTTAATGTAATGGCAAAAGTTAAATATTAGAAACTCGGCATAAAGGGTATTAAAAAAACTAATGGTGATTGGTTAGAAAAAGATGAAGACATAATAAATGAATTAGAAAGATTCTTTAAAAGCCATCTATGCGTTCCAAGTATAGATAGAAATCAGACATTAATGGGGGGGGGGGATTAATAGAAGAGTCACAGAGGAAGATAATGATATGTTATCAGAATTACCCATGATAGAGGAAGTGAAGTATGCAATATTCAATGCCAACAAAACAATTTGGCTGGCCCAGATGGCTGGAATAATGAATTCTTTCAGAAAAGCTGGAATATACATAAAAAATTATTGCATCTATAACCTGGGTATTTGCGGGTGCGGAAATCCCAAAATCCTGGGCAAGATCATATATAGTATTGATACCAAAAAAAGATAACCCGCAAAAAGGAGAGGACTACAGCCAATTAGCCTTTGTAACTCTATCTATAAGATTTTAGCTAAAATATTACAGAATAGATTAAGCAAGATTCTCCCTAAAATTATCTCGCCGGAACAAGCATGTTTTTTTAAAGACAAACAAATGTTGGAAAATATAAATCTGGCATCAGAAATGATAAAAGAAATAGGTTCTAAGATTAGAGGGCAGAATGTAATAATGAAACTAGACTTGTCCAAGGCATTTGATAGAGTTGAATGGAACACTCTATGTTATCTAATGAGAAAATAAGATTTTCAGAATTCTGGATAGATTTGATATATAGATGTATATCTAGCCATTGGGTTAAAATGCTCATAAATGGTCATACAGGCGAAAAATTCAAGCCATCCAGAGGCCTAAGGCAAGGAGACCCATTATCACCTGCTTTGTTTAATATATATTAAGAAATGTTTATTACAAACCTGAAAGAGCAAGTCAGAAATGGTAGTATATTACCTTATAAGCAGCCTAGAAATACTCCATTGGTATGCTGCTTGGCTTACGCATATGATGTAATTATATTTACAAATGCCAGCAGTAGATCAATGAATATGATAATGGCATTGTTGCAAGCTTTAGAAGAAGAAACGGGCCAAATGCTCAATAAGAATAAATGTCAATTCATGGTAGCAGCAAAAACACCATAAAATCTACCACAAAAGATTAAAAAAGCCACAGGCTTCACACAATGCAAAGGAGCTTTAATATACTTGGGATGCCCAATCTATGAAGAAAGAATGAAAGAAGACTTCTTGTCTTTCTTACTGAATAAGTTTAGGAAAAAAATTGCTGTGTGGAAGGAGAATCTATTAAGTGTGGTAGGAAGAATTACGTTGATAACTCATGTGCTACAAGGTTCATTAGCACATGTTTTAATGACAACACAGCCTCCAAAGAGCATTATAAATAAGTTGGAAAAGAAAATGGCAAATTTTCTATGGGGTAAAAAAGAAGGGAAAAATAAGCTTCATTGGAAAAAATGGAAGGATTTATGTTACCCTAAAGATGAGGCAGATTTAGGCTTTACAAACCTAAATGACATACCTAAAGCCTAGGCATGCAAAAACTGGTGGATGTTAAAACAAAATGGAAGTATTTGGGCATCATATGTAAAAGCTAAATATAAGATAGGAAATAGAACACTGAAAGATTCAAAAAAGCTTTTAAAAATTGGATATTGATGCGGAAACAACAGAATATAGTAGAAAAACACATAATTTCAACAAAAAGCGGGTGGAAATGGACACTGAATCCGCAGGGGAAATTCACCTTAAAAAGTGCCAAAGAACTAATCAGGTATAAAAAGCTTGCACGATTTAAAGAAATCTGGATAAAAGATCTGCCACAGAAACTGAATGTGTTTATGTGGAAAGTAGTTTTAAATATTATTCCAGTAGACGGAAATATTCATAAAAAAGGAATAAAATTAGCATCTAGATGCGAATGCTACCTTCAAGAGAGATAGAGCACTGATCATCTTTTCTCTTCAGGAAAAATAGCAGCTAAGTTATGGCAAATATTAGAATCCGAAGTGGAAATTAAAAATGATAAAACGTCTCTGAAAAAGAGATTGGAATCTTGGTCGAGAAAGGAATCAAAGAATAAAATTTTAAAATGGTTAATGAATTACTTTCCACATACAACACTTTGGTGCATATGGAAAGCTAGGAAAAAAGTAGATTTGAAAATGTGGTAATGAAGGTTAAAGATATATTGGATGAAATTAAAAGAGAAATTGCTTTTATTACTGCTTGCAATCCAATAAAAGTGAGAAGAATGAGTATGGATGAGGATAGAAAGAGAGCATGGAACCTAACTACAGTAATAAGGAATATCCCAGTAGTCAAAAGAGTAAACTGGAAAAAACCCTTGCATGGAAGCCTAGTGCTCAATACAGACGGGAGCTTCAAAAGAGACATGGGCGTGGCAGGGGGAGGAGGGTCTATAAGAAATGAGGTGGGCAAAGTGCTAAAAGCTTTCACATTAAGGAGCACTGCCTCCTCATTACATGTAGAGATTATAGCCCTGCATAAGGGCTTACAAATTTGCAAAGATAATAACTACCATAAAATCCAGGTTCAAGTTGACTCGAAAATACTGGTTCAGCTAGTACAAAATAAGTTACAATTATGGCAGTTTGAAGAAGAAATTGATCACATCAGAAACATTTTAGGAAAATTAAAAGGAAAGATAGAACACATTTATAGAGAGGCTAATGCGTTGGCAGATAAATTAGCGGAGGATGGAATAAAAATAGGAGCACAAGAATTTGAGGGAGATGGAATCCCTGGAAAGTTTATAGGTTTAATAGATTTAGATAGGATTGAATTTCCATATGTTAGAATACAAAAATCTTAATTAAAGTTGTCCTCAGAGAATACTTCATTGCCCGTTGATTATTCAGTAGCTTCACAAGAATAAATGTCATATAAAAAGCCTCCCAGTGAGGGGAGACTAAAAATAGCAGAGGTATGTTCGTAGTTAAAATGTTATTTGTTATATGCTTGCTTATTTTCAGGTGGAATTAGTAAAGGGATAATATAATTTTAAGAAAGTGAGAATCCGGTTGATTCTACAGAGAAGGATATTCGCCTCGGTCCGGTGGGTATTTAAAAGGTAGAGTAAAAAAAGGTTCCAATATGTGCCTTAAGTGGAAAGAAAGCAGATGGTAGAGCTATAATTGCTCAATTATTTCGATAAACTGTCATGATGAATGTATATGTTTAAGTGTGGTTATGCGACTTTATAATCAGTTGTGTGGTAATGCATTAAACCTGTAAAAAAAAGGATAAATGTACTTGCTTTGGTATTTTGCTTATTGTGCATGACTTGTTACAGGAAAAGTAAAATGTAGACATTGAAAACTAAAGGTTTGAAGTCAGGGTAGGGGAGGCATGATGAGGCTGCTGCCATTTTAGTTTCTATTTTTAAGTTTAAATATAATGGTTGTTTCTGGTGTGTGTAGGGATTGGGAAAGTTGACTGGAAAAAGACAGTATTATAGCTGCCATTTATGGCAGAATTTCTGGTTTTTGTTTTTCTGCTTTAGGTACAGATGAAACCGAAAGTAGCAGTTGTTTGGGAGTTGGTAGATGCGCATGAAGCTTTGCTGTCACAGGCTAGATTATCTTGAAAACCCAAGTCTAGTTTGAAGGGCAGTCAAGCTAAAGCACACACAAAGAGGGTCAAGGAAACATGAAAATGCACAGGTATGAGAAAAAGGTTGATGGTCTATCACGCGATTGGAAGGATAGAAGCAGAGCATGGACAAACAAGAAGATTTTATTGAGCCAACAATGTGGGAAAGCATTAAAGCACACAAAAACAGAATGTACAAGCAGTACAGAGCCAAGCTTTTAACATAAAAGGCCTCAAGCACAAATTAATATTCAAAACGGCATAGAAGAGCTTTAATGTATTTAATGTATTTTTTTGGTTTTAATGGGTGTAAGAGGGGAAGGGGTAGTATTTAGCTTGTAAAAAAGGTATTCATCCGCCAAAAGAGAGGGTTATATTAATAATAAAACAAACTTAAAAAAAATACTGCTATATACAAATATAGTTTAAAATAAGTTGTAAATTTAATATTTAATATAATTATGCATAAAACTTTTAGAGTTATACACATAGTAAGATAGGATTATTTATAGTTATATATTATTTTACATATATATATATAGTTATAAATAGTTATATATAATAAAACATTTAGTTATATATAGATATATTCATACAAGTAGTTATCAGTGGTTATACATAAATATAAACAACGTCATAAAAAATTTTTTTGCTTTTATTATATTAATACATAAATGTATTTACAGTTACAACTATAGTTATATATAATTATATAGACATTTATTTAGTTATAGAAATATATATAGTTATACACATATAGTTTAACATAATGTTGTATGTTGTTATACATGTAATTATAAATATTGGTACATGTGACTATACATATAGTTACACATAGTTAAACGTATATTTATACTTGTAGGTTTATATATTTGTTAATTTTATTTTATATATTATTAAATATAGTTATGTATAGGTATACATATAGTAAAATACTTTTTTATATACTACTATATACAAATATATATATATAAGTTGTAAATTTAATATTTATATATAATTATGCATAAAACTTTTAATGTTATACACATAGTAAGATACAAATATTTATAGTTAAATATTATTTTACATATAATATATTATAGTTATAAATAGTTATATAATTAAACAAATAGTTATATATAGATATATTTATACAAGTAGTGATAAATAGATATAAATATATACAACGTTATAAACAAATATTTTAATTTAATTATATGAATACATATATGTATATATAGTTATAAATATTGTTATATTTAAATTATATAAAGTGTTACATATTTATACAAATATTTATATATAGTTATACACATATAGTTATAAATATGCATGTAGTTAAATATATAATTATATTTAACATTTATATAGGTATATATTTAGTAAAATATAATTACAAATCATTATATATTAGTATACATATAATGTATTTTTTAGAAATATAGTTATATATAATTATACATATAGTTATACATTATTATATAGTTACAAAATAATTATATACAGTTATTAATATAGTTAGAAAAGTAATTAACTTTCTTATAAATATAGTTATAATTACTTTTACATAAAATGACATATGATTATATAATTAAAAGCATGTATCTATATAATATTTGTGAATAAAATATTCATATAAAGGTTCTTAAATACTATTATATTTATATGTAACACTTTTATAAATAATATATAGTATATATATCACATTTATATAAACATTATAAATATTCTATATTATATAAAAATAATATGTAATATAAATATTTACAAAATTGTATAATCATTTAATATTACATAATTGTTATATAAGAAAATATATACATGGATAGTTTAATGTAAATTTTATATAGATATGTATAAACATTAATACTATTGTATAATATATATATATATTATATATAATTATATGTTTATATAAATATACCAATGTATATTTATAATATAATACATTTATATATATTAAAGTATAGAAATTTGTACATAATATCATTCATTATATAAATCTATAAAAGTTTATATATACTATTATAGATATTAATTAAGATTACCACTAACTAAAAGTTTGATTAAACATAAATCATAATATATATTAAAGTATTGACATTTATTCATAATTTCATACGATTATATAAATATAAACCATTACCATTAAGATTATTCGGATGCAAACATCATATAATTGAAATCAAAATCACTAAAATCCTAAAAATATAAATAGTAGATGAATAAATTTTAAAAATTGAAAAATTATAGTTTGATTAATTGTGCCGAGTAAAAATCATGTCAGGTTAAATGAAATTGAAGCAAAAATTAAAATTTAGGAGGAGAAAAAACGTAATACCCAAATATACTGAAAAATGAAATTCTGAATGCCTATATATAATTCTGAGAGACGGCGATGTGTATATGCAATTTAAGGCGAAGGACAAAGAAAAACTTACTTAGATTCAGAAGAAATATCAAATTTATGCGATTTCATGCTTACTGTCGGCTTTGATTCAAAAAAAAATGACGGAGTTTGTTGATTTAGGTTATAATGACTTAGCAAATAATTTTCAAATCAAAAAAAAAAAACATTGAATTACCGACCAAAATTATGGTTGGTTAAAGGTCGGTGAAAAAAATCTATAAGTATTTGTAAGTCCAATTTACTGACCAATTTTAATGGTAATATGTTTTTGGTCATTAATTGGTCGGTAATTAGTTGACAATTTCTATTCACTATTCATCCTAATTTACTGATCAATTTCTGACCAAAAATATTTTGGTAGGGAGTTATGGTCGGTATTCGGTCATGAAATGATCAGTAATTACCGGCCTAAATATTCGGTCAGTAATTACGACGTTATAAATATATTGGATTACCACTTTACCGACAATTTTTAATTGTTATATATTTTTGGTCGTTAAATGGTCGGTAATATTTCGGGAATATTTTTCTCTAATTCCTTTTTATTTACAGACCATATTACCCACCAAATAAATTTGATCTGTAATATATGGTCCTTAGTTGGTCGGAAATTTGGTCGAAAGTATTTTTCTCCAATGCGCCTCTTTGGATCTCTAAATTGGTCGTGAATTGGTCAGTAATTACCGACTTATGTATTTGATTGGTAAATGGTCGGTATGTGCTAAGCCATAAATAATTTAGAAAAAATACTATACTAATCAATTATAATGATAGGTCATTAAATGGTCGATAATATATTCGATAACCACTCTACAGACCGATTTCTGACCAAAAATATTTGGTTTGTAATTATGGTCAGTTTTTTGTCATAAATTTGGTGGTAGAATTTTTTTTCTATATCCTTTTTTGGTAGCTAACTAGTCATGTTTTAGACATCAATTACCGTCTAAATTTTTTCGTCGGTATTTCGGTCGATATTATCATAATTTTTAGTAGTGATGAAAGAGCCTCATGTTTTCTTGTTAGTAATTATACATGGGCCGAACAACCCTAAGCATAAGATAAATGTTTTCTTCCCTACTGATAGCTGAATTGAAATACTTGTGGGATATAGATGTTGAAACATATGATGTGTCTCAAAAATATAATTTTTAAATGAGAACATCTTTGTTGTGAACTATTAGTGACTTTTCAGCATAAAAATATTGTTTGGATGAAGCATAATTGGTAAATTAGCTTGTCTACATTGTATGGAGTACTTAGATACATTTTCACTCCCAAATTGTCATTAGACATCATGGTTTGATAATCATTGAAATTTTCTACCTCATAATCACCTCTTTAGATAAAATAAAACCCACTTTATTAAAAATAAAACAATTTCTTCCCAGTCACCTCCTATTAGGTATGTAACAGAAATTTTAGAGCACATCAAGATGTTTGGACTAAGAAAGGTAACTGAAGCTGATGTAGAAGAGATCAATAACAACATTTGTAAAACTAGTGGTTGGGGTTGGAGAAAATTGTATATTTTTGGAATTGCCTTATTGGAGTACCAATCTGATTCATCATAATCTTGATGTAATGCACATAGAAAAAAATTTGTTTGAAAATGCCTTCAATACTATCATGAACATTGAGGGCAAAACAAAAGACAACATCAAAACTATGAAGGATTTGATATTGCCGATGAAAAGAGTTAGAGAAGAATGCTAATGATAAATATTCAAAGGGAAGCTACACTTTTAGATAAGATGGTAAGCAAGTTATATGTGAATGGGTGAAAAATCTCAAATTTCTTGATGTTTATATGTCAAAAATGTGTTTTTTTTTTTTTTTTTGTGGATGATGTGTGGACTTAAGAAGTAAAACTTTTTGGTATGAAAAGTTACGACTGTCATATCTTTATGTAGAGGTTAATCCCAATAGCATTTTAGAATATTATGCAAATCAATGTTTGGGAACCACTATCTGAGTTGAGCTTATCCTTTAAAGACTTTGCTTGTATGAAAATCAAGGAAGATTATATAAGAAGATTATATTTAGAAATTCAAAACATTCTATGAAAGTTAAGAGAGAATATTTTTTCCTGCTTTCTTTGACTCAATGTAACATTTGCCTCTCCACATCCCATATGAGGCAAGGATAGCAGGCCTAGTATAGGTTTGTTGGATATACCTATTTGAGAGGTACTAACTTCTCATATAAAATTTTGAATTTCCTTGATATTTGATGTTAATAACTAATGAAAAGAATTAATTAATGTCATATATATATATATATATATATATATGTGTGTGTGTGTGTGTGTGTGTTGTGTTTGTGTGTCGGTTACTTTATCATTTGAAAAAAAATGTCGGTAATAAGTCTCGAGTTGAGGGTTCAATATGTAATGCATATTTAGTTGAAGAAGGATCAAACTTTTGTTCGCATTACTTTTAATCACATGTTCACACAAGATAGTAGAATATGCCTTGTAATGAGATGAGGGGGTTTCTGTTCCAATAGAAGGTAATTTGTCAATATTCACATATCTTGGATCTTCTTATTGAACTGAAAAGCCTAGGTCAATTAATGCAGGGGAACTTCGGGCTGCTCAAACCTATATTCTTTTGAATTGTGTTGAGGTTGCACATTTTGAAGTAGTTACATTCTCAAGCTACATTAACAAGATCCAATAATTAGTGACATTGATCAAATGCTAAATAATAATTTGGTTGAATTGTTCAAACTTTATGTAAGAGTATTTCCTTCCCTGCATAATTTTTCATAAGCAAATATTTAAAATCAAATACATATTGACATTATTTTTTAAATAAACAAGCATGTAATCCAAGTAACAATGTGGCAAATATCTTTGTAAAGGCTCTTTCTAAAAGACCAAATAGAACCACACAGTCATATCTAATGTACTTTGTCAATGGGTACAAATTTTATACTATAGACCCCGGGACTGGCCGAGCTACCATGAAAAATGGTGTTTGCATTAAGGGTACAAATTTTAGGTATAATGCAAGTGATTTATATGGTCAATTGATAAATATACTTAGAGTTGAGTATCCTGGTTATCCATTCAAAATAATGATTCTTTTAAATATGATTGGTTTGACCGTTCAAGGCTTGTACTAGGAGGCACCCAAATTACAGCCTCATAGAAGTCAACCAAAGTAGCAGGTTTAATAATATGAACCATTCCTACTTACAATGCATGCATGCTAGGTATATTATGTTACATATCCTTCATTAAGGGAGCCCAAACAGTTGGTAGCTATGCACGAGATTAAGGCGGAAGGCAGGTTGTCGAGATGCTTGAATTGTCAAAGAAAAACTTCTTTAATGCTGGAATTAGCCTTTCAAGATAATGAAATTAATTTACATCAAATTGAGGTGGTGGTGGACATTGATCTTGTCTTCAAAATGATCCAAATGGTGGAGATATAGGTGCTAATGTAGGGAGATGATGAATTTGAATCTTACGATGAGATTGAACATGTTTTGGAATATGAATCAGAAGATGCCAGATGATGATGATGATGACTTTGCTGATTTGTAGTATTTTTTTGCGATCTTGTTGTGAAACACCCTAGTAAACTTATCTCCAAAGTTATTATAATCACTAGTTGTCCATTTTCTTTCTCATTAACAAGGCTTTTGATGTAATGGGAAGGGATGAGTTTGGGAATTTCCCTGGTAGTTTATGTTTCTAGTAATTTTTTTAAGGAAAGAATTGTGTAAAAATCCTTTCTTTAGTGACACAAGAAACTTTTCAATGAATAACCTAACTTGAAAATATATTTTATATCAAATTTCTTCATTCATTATTTATTTTTTTATTTATTTGTTTTTTTTCCACATGATTTTTCTAAGTATATTCTATACAATATAGTAGTCTAGTATTTCTGATTCCTGCTCCATTTAGAAATTGTTATCAGATTTGTACACACTCAAAGACCCAAGTCAAAGTGTAGACAAGATGAATAATGTATGCTTTATTGTTATAAGTATGAATACATTTTAAATGTGAGATGATGAAAAGTCTTATTTTAGATGCTATACATCATAATCACAAATAAGCATATTTTCTCTCTTGAATATCTACTTGTTTTAGAAACTTTTTCTTTTTTTTATCATTAAATAACATGCTTTGAAAATTTATTGGAAAATTAGTTACCTTTCCAAGGATGAGTATAAGAACTAAAGCATAATATAAATGGTATCATGATTATTTGGTGTACATCTAGTGAAGAACTAAGGCTCCAGCTGTAGTTTGATTGGAGGTTTGTTGATATTTGTGCATAGATTAATCACTCATACCATGGGCAAGAAAAATCTCCGAATTGAAGTAAGTATCACCACTACTCATCAACACAACCCTAAATAATTGTATCATTTTTTTTGTTTCTTGTGAATTGTTGATTTTGGCCTTTGTTGGAAAAAATAAGAGTGTTTGTGATTAATGATTAATCTTTATTCTCCATTATCTTGCGGATTGATGTTTGATTTATTTTTTTAGCTATGTAGAGTTCGATCATGAGATAAAACTATGCCATTTTTTTAAATTTCTTTCAAGTATATTTACTATGGTTTAGCTTTTAGAGAGCCCAATGCATAGATTACTAAGGTTTCATTTGCATTACTTTGTTTTTCATTTGGGCTACATATGTATTTTTGTTTAAGTTTTAATTGAGTAGTTTTGATGGTATGTGGATTTTGCTATTTGTGATTTGGGTAGAATTGATATAGGGTGGTGTTTTGGTGGTTATGATTGTGATTTTTCTATTATGGTTATGATTATAGTTATGAAAGAAATTTTCCCGAAACTATACAAGGAGAAAGTGAAACATAAATATAGTGAGATTGTATATATCGAGAAGTTACCTTAAATCATTAATCATAAAGTCATGATTCATACAATGTTAATGGTTTCATATTTTTTTGATTGTACCATTAGAGTCGCTATACTGTAAGTAAACAATAATATGCATATTTATTTTTTTGAAAGCTTAGATTTAAAACTACCCAAATGCTCCTTAAGTTTTGTATTTCATGGTATATGGAGACGGGTGGAATAATCATAATTACATGAGTGGTTATAGTTTTTTTTTCATTTTTGTGCCTACTACTAGTTATTTAGTTTGGGAATAAAAAATATTTTTATTACTTACCTGAAGGCTTGATCCATGAACTATTGATAGGTGTTAGCACTCTTTGGATGGAATAAGATTTAATGATTATTTCATTTGTGTATTTTAAGGAAGGAAATTTTTTTGGAAATTAGACGTTTTCTTATTTCCCATTTTTTCCATGTTTATGCTTATTTTCCATATTCTGTAATACTAATTAAATTCTTTCGTTCGGTGATTCTTTTTCTAGGTTTGTGATCATGGAGATGAGGAATTTTTTAGGTTGTGATCGTTGAGACTGGGGTGAGAAAATAATTTGAAAAAATCTTTTCCTTTTGTGTTTTGCAATATATTGAGAAATTCTGTGCATTAAAAATCTTACACAATGTATATGCTTCATTTTCTTTGTCCTTTTGATTGGCCCAATAGACCAAACATAACTCTATATTCCTTATTATGCCTAATATTATGGTATATAGGCTATACCTCAAAATACAACCAGTATGGTGGATGCTTCTGATTGGGACAATCTTATACATGTTAAAGTGCATAAACCTTTTATCTTGGATGGGTATTTTACTCATAACAAAATCAGTTATGCTGGAATTTTAATTTAAAAATATTGGTCTCTCTTTTAACTAAATCTAGAAAACACATATGATATTGGTGAGAAAACACATTAAAGCTCAACTCATCAATATCATTTTATGGTATAGTGATCCAACTAAAAAGAACTTAAGAGTTGACAAAGGCAAGTTAAGAATGAATTGCATGATACCTTTATACAAAAACAAGTTTAAGTTCTACTATTTTTTTATACTATCAATGTTATTTGCTTTAAACTATTATGATCATATTTTAAGTAATTAGGGAAGGACTATAGTAGAAGCAAGTACTTACAATTTGTATGTCATTATGCTTTATGCTATTGTGATCATATTTCAAGACAATATACAACATTGACTTTATACTTGTAGATTAACAGTTTATGCTTGTCAATGAACTTCTTGGTGGTTAGTTTACTAACTATCATATGTGCAGATAGGTCGAGGTAAAGGAAGTGAAGGAATCTATGAAGGTAGAGGTAAAGAAGAGGAGGAACCCATGAAAAAAGAGGTAATAATAATAGTAGATATTAGACAAAGTCTATTGATGAGATAAATCATGTAACAGAGACCAAAGACATGGCTCCCATTGTACAATGACAAATTCCTTCAGTACACCCATCACCTTCTCTGCCAGCACAGGAACCACAACAATTTGAAATTGGCTCTGTATCAGCATCTATTGGTGAATCTATAAATGCTGAGGCCAACATTGATGGTACTTCTAGATTTTGACCCTAGAGATGTGATCATTATTGAGAACAAAGAGTAAGCTTTCAACAACTTAATTTTTTTCTAATAATGCAAATAGAAGCATGTACTATATTAGCATGTCATAAGCATTACTATCCATCAATCAAGAATATTTAATTACCACTCATGTGCTTTAATTAAAGATAGTCATAATTGATAACATTTAATTAATTGACATATACCAATACACTAGAATATTCTTAGTTTTTTGTAATAAAATGTGGCAGAAAGAATCACCTTAATTTTTTATCTTTTGGTTTTTGTAATAGATCAGCTAGTCAAGCCCATTATCGTCATCATTTTTTTTTGAATTCACTGGAGCATGAGCTATCCCATTAATTACTCTAATCACTTAACTAGCATAAGAAGGTTCAAACACAAACACTTGTCCACAATGTATGTGGGTTTTTATAAAAATATATGTTCATGTCATTTTCAGTAGAATTTTAAGTCAATTGCATTTAATTATCCAATTTTATCACAATTAATATCATTACCAAGAAAATGACTTCTTTATTTGTTTAGTAGTATTAAATCTTTTCAATACTAAAACTAAGAAGAAAGTAATTTTCATCATAGGTTGTTGCCTCATGAAAAATGCTCATGGATGATTAAAGACTTTCTAGCAACAACTTCACAAGGATGGGTATACTCGGAAGAACATTTCACAGAACACTAAAGATTTTTATTTTGAAGATTTTCATGCAATATTTTTCAAAAATATTGTAACTTTTAAAATATAAAATGAGTTTGTACTAACTATTTGTTTTTTTACAAATTTATAGTAATATTTTTGGTGGGATCAAAAAATAAGTAGCATAGTCAAGATTATTTGGAAGAAACATGTGGCTATTAAATACATGAGTTTCATTTGGACCACTAAGAATGCCAAACAGAAGCCGACCTATGTTTCTGATGATATTTAGAAGGCATGGAATGATGAATTCAATAAAGTTGAGTACATAGCAAGAGCATGACATAACAAGCTAAATCAGCAAGATGGTAACCCTGCCACTCATAATGGAGGATCTATCACACATTATTCACATGCTAAATGCTTGGTTATTTTTTTACGATAAAATAGTTTGTTACAATAACATTTTAATTGTGTGATCACATTATATACATTTTTTGTTTTGAACTCACAAGAACAGAGTTTGGGAAAGAAGCCTACATACTATAAGTTGTTTATTCATAATCATACTAAAAGGAGTGATGACTCATTCGTCAATTAGAAAGCCAAAGCTTTGAATATTAGCATCTTACTTAAAATTTATGATTTACTAAATTAATAGTTAATTATTTTATTACTAAATTTATAAATTATAATGTGATGTGTTGTTGAGTGCATAATGATTTCATCCAACTACAAAAGGAGATGTACCAACCAGAGGAGGGGTCGTCTGAACCTAGTCTAGTTGTTGAAAATGATTTTTTTTTTAAAATGTCAAGGGAGTGAAGAAATCGAGACTATATGGTATTAACTATGAAATAGCAACATACTATAGCATTACTTCTTTTAGTGGCACTTCACCTGCTAAGGGTCATAGCCATGAGTTAAAGGATAAATTCCAGCTTGTGTAGGAAGAAAATGAGCTGTTACGTGATCAGTTTAATGATTTGCAAGATCAACACCAAAAAATACAAGAGCAAAATGAAATAATGCAGGAGGAGATGCAAAAACAAATGCAAGAGGTGATGTGTAAAAAATGTAAGAGATGCAAAGAGAGATGAAAGAGGAGATGAAATCATAGTTTGCTTGTTTTTTTCGATGGTATAATGATCAGTAGCTATATTTGACACTACTATTACCATTTTTTTATTTAAGAATACTATTGATTTTATAATTAATTAAAAGTATTGTGTATTTCAACTTATTTAATGATATCTATTATTTTAACTATAAAGCTACATCTTAATGATTTCATATAATTGGCTTTGAAAGACAAAAAGATCGGTATGAAAAGTCACGACATGTGAACAAAAATATTTGTATATATTGATAGAAAAGAAATTGAAATTTTCTTCTCTATTTAGAGATGGAATGGTGCACTTTGATTAGAGATAGAATTTGAGACCAAAATTTTCATATCTAATCTGAGATGAAATCATTATGTCTTTGAAGAGAGATAAATTTGAGACCAAAAATTCAGTCTAATTAGAGATAGAATGAAATCTATCTCTGATCAAAGATAGAATCAAATCCGTCTATAAACAGAGATAGAATTTAAGACTAAAAATTCCATATCTAGTCAGAAATGGAATCAATGTCTTTGGACTGAGATGAAATTTAAGACCAAAAATTCTATCTCTAATCTAAGATGGAATTAGCTTTGAAAATTATTAATTTAGAGATGGTAAAATCCATCACTAATCCATCTATGATTATAGACTAAAAGTTCCATCATTAATCAGAGATGTATTAGAGATGGTCATAATCACATACTAGCATTTTTAAGACAAACTTGCGTCTTTAACCTATCTGGAATTCTATTTATAGATGGATTAGAGACCAAAATGTTTGTCTATAAATGATGGTTTTTTTCTATTGTAAATAGATAGATAGATAGGTAGACAGACAGACAGATAGATAGATAAATAGATAGATAGATCGATAGAGATACAGATATATAGATATATAGATAAATAGATAGACAAAAAGAGAGGCAGATAGATATATAGAAAGATAGATAGATAGATAGATAGATATAATATAGATAGACTAACAGATGCATAAATAGATTAATAGATAGAAAGAGAGACAAATAGATAGAAGATAGATATACATAGTTTGAGAGAAAGAGAGAAACATAGATGGATAGTTACATAAATAGATAGATAGGTAGACTGACAGATAATAGATAGACTAATAGGCAGAAAAATAGATAGATAGATAGTTAGTTAGTTAGTTAGTTAGATAGATTGATTGATAGATAGATAAATAGATAAATAAATAGATATATAGATAGACAGATTGATTGATTGATTATCAGATTTATTAACATATTGATAGAGAGATAGATAAATAGATATATTGATTGATAGATAGAAAGATAGTTAGACAGATAGATAGTTAGATTGAGAGATAGATAGATAGATATACAAATAGATAAATAGATAGATAGACAAATAGATAGATAAACTGAAAGATGGATAGATAGATAGATAGATAGACAAATAGATAGATAGTTAGATAGATAGATATATAGATAGATAGAAAAATATATAGATAAATAGATAGACAAAATGATAGATAGATAGATAGATTGATAGATAAATAGATAGATAGACTGATAGATAGATTAGATAAATAGACATAAAGATAGATAAGAGATAGATAGATAGAGAGTTAGATAGATAGACAAATAGATAGAGTGATAGATAGATATATATACAAATAGATAGATAGATAGATAGACAAATAGATAGGTAGATAGATAAATAGATAGGTAGATAGATAGATAAATAAATAGATTGATGGAGAGAAATATAGATATATAAATAGATATACAGATATATAGAAAAATAAATAGATAGTTAGATTGACAGATAAATAGATAGATAGATAGATAGATAGATAATCTAATAGATAGATAGCTAGAAAGATAGATAGATAGATTGCCAGATAGATATAAAGATATATATATATATATATATATATTGATAAATAGATAGATAGATAGATAGATTGATAGATAGATAGACATATTGATAGACAAATAGGTATATAGATAAATAGATAGATAGATAGACAAATATATTGATAGATCAGATATATAGAGTTTTAGATATACAAATTCATAGATAGATTGATAGACAAGTTGATAGATCAAGTAATAGTTAGATTTATAGATAGATTTATATACAGATAGATAGACAGATAGATAGACAGATAGATAGACAAATTGATAGATAAATAGATAGATAGATATATAAAAAGATAGAATGACATATTGATAGGACATATTTATAGAAAGATAGACAAACAAGATTGATTGATAAACAAATAGACAAAGAGATAGATATATAGATAGATAAATAGATAGACAAATGAATTAGAAGCACAACTACTACAAAAAATGTAATTCCCTTAGAGTTGATTCCGTACACTCGCTGCTTCTTTCGACCTCTTATGGTCTCCAAATAGATTGGATCATAGTCAATTGTTTGAAGATCCATAGAACCCTCAACTTGTTGATGAGCAGCTGTCACGCGTTCATCCATTAGATCATGAGATAAAATAGAGAAAAAAAACTATTATAGATATATAAAAAATAAAATAAATATTTTGCATTCTAAACAATTTTCATAAAGTACCGTAGTTTTATAAAATCTAATTAATATCACAAATTCTTACAGCAATCATCTGAGTCTTGTTGTCAACATACTATTTAATTTATGCATCTTCCTAGAAATCTCATAAAATTTAGATCTCGACCCAATTCTCCAGCCTAGAATATATTTTTATTAAGTCAAAAAAACAAATGATCAAAAAATTTAACAAAATTAATAAAACAATGCTGAGATTTGATTTATTGGACTGTTAGGACAACTATAAAATATATAAATGTTTAGAATTTTAAAATTGTATCAAATCTAAATCATGCTCAATGCTCGACTTTTACCCTCCTATGTGTCAACAGATTCTTGTACCTAGTCCAGCTACCTCACTTCGTTGATTTTTGCGGTTGATATCTGATTTTTTTCTTCACATATGGTTCCGCCCAATAATTAAGCCACTCGGGCCAGTCATCCTCGGATATAAAATCAGACATTTCTTTAATATTCTTTAATTTATGGACAAGATTAGAATATTGTTGAACAGCTTTGATTTCCCATAATGACTTTATCTTTCCGTCAATTTGGGTGCCCATGTGCACTAATCTATATATAGAAAAATCACAAAAGAATTTATATTAACAAAAAGAACATAATTATTTACTGCTTGAATAATAACCAACATAATAGTTAAGTAATTAGATAATTATTTTTCAATACTTTTATTTTGTTATTTTTACATTAATGTCATTAAAATATTACTCTTTTGGCCATTCAGAAACTATCTTCCTGGAGAATGCTTTAGAATCAACCATTTTCTTGAAAGACATTGTAATTATAGTCGAACACATGTGAGATGGAATAAAACTATACAAATAAATAAATAATAATGAAAACAAGCAAATCATAACAATAAAAAAACCACTAACTGTAACATCAAAATTTTTTTCCAAGTCATTTTTACATATTTCTTTTACCTCTCATCGACAATCTCAATTTCCAACTTTGCACTGACTACAGAGGAAGGTGGCTATGAGATGGTACTGATTCTATAACATGATGTAATATACTAGATTAATTTGATTCATTTCTATGTCCGCATCCATCTCCACCATGGCCACTTCCTTTAGGTGCCATATGCTGTACAAAATAAAACATATAACAAATAATAGAGATATGATGAACAAGCATGCATTTTTGAATAAAACACACCGATAGATTTCAACAAAATATAAAAATTATTTAATAGTTTAATATTATAATTAAATTATAACAATTTAATTATCGGAATCACTGTCATCCCTAATGGATCTTCTAATATTTCATCTGATTATGATAGAACTTCGAACTTATCTTAGATAGAAATCTTCATCTTCAATTTCTATTATGCCACCATTTAAATCAAAAATTTTTTTTGGATCTTCATCTACATTCACATGCTCAATATTATTTATGTCATCTTCCTGGAATGCCGGTGCAATATCTAAGTATGCACTTCTTTTTTGCGATGTTGGTACTTCAAATTTTGATCGAGCTTTGATTTTTAAAATCACCCACCAATCTCTCTTATCATGAGATAAACTTGGATATGTACAATAATATACTTGAGTGACTTGAACTGCCATAATAAATGGCTCATATCGATTATATTTGTGTTTATGGTTAACATCCACTAGCTTATAATTCGAATGAATCTTTGTGCCCACATTTCATGTAGGATCAGACCAGCCGCACTTAAATAATACAATCACGTTATTTTAAAATCAAGGATACTCCAACTCAATAACTTCTTTGAGTTGACCATAATAATTAATCTCATCTGCACTATAACCTAAGCCTTTAATGCATACAACACTATTCAATGTTGTTTTAGAAGAACCATGCCCGGTTCTGTGAAATTTATATGCATTAACGAAATACTGAGGATAGGTTGTCACATATCTAAACGGGCCTTTAGTTAGATTCTGAATGAAAATATTTGAATCTCTATTGAAGGATCAATTGCATGTGGCATAAATTAAAAAAATGATATTAACTAATACAAGATACAAATAAATTAAATAATTCAAAATTTAAAACTTAATAATTCTCACAAAACTTTTTAACCAATTCACAAATTTAGTTCTAACATATAATCGACATCATTGCTGGTAATTACTGGTTGCATGTATTTTAACTACTCAACATAAATGCTGCAGAAATATAAAATGAGAAAGAAAAATGTATATCAATTTTTAATAATTTGTATTAAAGATAAAATTAAACTATGATTAAACATGCAACCTTTTTGAATATACTACTCAATATATTGTGCAACCTCCTCACAATTATGTAAAACATACATCCGAGTTGCTCTGTACCCTTCATTTGTTATACATCTTTTCATTGCTCTTCCAAATTCTCTTGCAGGATGCTTGAAGATAGATAGTTTGTCCACAAACACATCTTCTACCATCACATGACCTTCATCATTCCGCGGCACATTTCTATTCTTTATATTGACATGATCCTCAAAATAATAGAACAAAATGATGATGCTTCTTCTACTAAATATGCATTGCAAATTGAACCTCAACATTTTTCTTGTTTCTAATATTCAATTTCAATTTAAGAAGATACCTACAACCACAATGCTAGGGTTCAATTATATTAAATTACAATATTACGTTATGTACAAAATAATAAAACACGGCAAATTATATGTATTTACCTCTCAAAAAAATACATCCACATTTATTGCACTGGCCCTACTATTCTTGCTTCATATGCCAAATGGACCGGCAAATGCTCCATTGAGTCAAAAATATTCTGTTGGAATATCTGTTCAAGCTTAGAAATAATAAGTGGAATGTCATTCTCCAGCCTCACCATGTCATCTATTTTGATTGTAGTTGTAGTTAGCTATTTGAAAAACAAACTAGTTCTATAAAGACCTTCCAAACACTTAGGGGAAGTAATTCATGGAATGCAATTGGTATTAATCTTTGCATAAATACATGACAGTCATGACTTTTCATTCCAAATAACTTAAGATTCTTCATATTCACGTATCTACCCATATTTGACACATATCCATCAGGGAATTTCAAATTTTTAACCAATTCACATAATATCTGTCTTGCCTTCTTATCAAGTGTGTAGCAAGCTTTAGGGAATTTTTCTATTACCTCATTCAATTTCAATCCAGGACACTGACAGTAATCATTCAGCTCTTGTCTTGATTTTAAAGTTTGTTTTATTTTTCCGTCTACATTAAGGACAGTGTTGAAAATACTGTCAAACAAAATTTTTTTAATATGCATTACATCAAAGTTATGACGAATTAAATTTGACTTCCAATATGAAAAGTCCCAAAATATACTATGTTTCCTTCAACCAAATATTTTTTCTATTGGTCCATTACTTTCAGAAGCATCTTTTTAGTTACATTCTTCAAACCCAACGTCTGAATCTCTATCATAATATCATCTCTTGTATGAACTATTGGTGCAACTATAATCACAATTTTATTTTTTCAAAGTGCAGTTCAATTTCTTTGAAATGGATGATTCATAGGCAGAAACTTACGATAATTATCAACCATGAGTGTTTACCACTAAATTTGAGGGTAAATGTATAAGAATTTGCCATGCAATACGAGAATGTGAATCATCTTATAGACTCTAGCCAGACAATATTGAATATGCAACAAGTCACTTACCATTCACATACGGGCTTTCCGCATATGATTTAACTCTACAATAGAGGCTGTAAGAAAACATCCCACAAATGATTTAACTCTGCAATAAGAGGCTGTAAGAAATATCCAGCATGCCTTATGTATTTTTGGCCCTGGAACCAATATTGACAAAACATATATTGCTCCTTCATACACAACTACGGAGAGAAGTTATAAGGTGTCACTATCACTAGCCATGTTGAATACTATTGTCCAGATTACCTAAATGGTTGAAATCAATCAGTATAAAGACCCAATTTCATATTGCGACTTTTCTACTACAAAATCTTGATGTATATTATTAAAAGGTTCCAAGCAAGTGAATCTGATGGATGACGCATTACCCCTCTTCAACCTCATGCTCAGAATGACACCTCACATCATTTTCTATAGCATTGATGCATATAGTCTTTGTAATCGAGGAATTAATGGAAAAATAATATATCTTCTTATAGAAAACCTTTAATTTTTGTCGCATATCTATAACACAAGGTGCTTTCTTAATCGAGGATGATCACAAAACTTATAGCTAATTAAATTACTATCTCCACCCCAATATAACATACATCCATATAAACAATAATCTATCTTTTCCACTGGTAGACCCATTCCTCATTGTAACTTCTTAGTGTTTTAAAAGTTATCAGTGATCAAATTATTATCTAGAATAATCTCCTACATAAGTTTTACCACCTTATCAAATAATTGCTCAGACATATGATTTTCTAACTTAATGCTCATAAGTAGAGCTACAAGTGACAATTGCGAATGTGTATTACAACCAAGCCACAACTCTTTATCTGCAGCTTTAAGCATTTCATAAATTTTCTGAGCTTTAGGATTAGGTGGTTCATCCATGTTATCCATATTGAAGTCAGCACCATCAGCTTCCGTGATCATTTTATGGAATGTGTTTGATGATTCTTCACTACAAGCAAACGATTCAGTACCCTCATTTTGCTCAATATTCAGAGCCATTGTACATTCCCCATCATAAATCCAAACAAATTATTTGGCACAAAGCCATATTTAGTCAAATGGTATCTCATAGTGTTTGCATCACGAAAAGGAATATTGTGACACTTGCGATGATTACATGGACACTTAATTATTTCTCCATCCATCAATCTCAATTGACTACATGCAAAATTGATGAAAGTTTCAAGCCATGTCAAAAAATCTTTATTCAAAAATTTATTAATAAACCTTCTATACATCCATTTATGATCAGAACTCATTTTTCCCTATTTTATATACAAAAATAATGTCCAATCATTATTTTGAATAAAACATTCTATTACTTTCAAAAAATACAAATAATTAAATAAAATTACTTATTGATGAATATTTAAAAATTAAATATCATGAATATCGAGGCAATGCATTTGTAGAATCTACATGGATAGATAAAGTAATTTTTAGCATGATAAAAATTAATATATATAGCATAGTAATACTAGATAAAGGGAGCAAAATATGATAATACACAAGAAAGGAAAGCAATAAAGAAAGACATTTAAAGTTTGAAGGAGGAGAGGGGGAGAGAGAAAGAGATAGAGAAGGTGGGGAGAAAGAGGGGCAGAGAAATGGGTAGACGGGGGAGATATAGAGAGGGAAGAGGGAGTGAGAAGAAGGGAGATAGAGGGGGAGAGAAATGGTGAAAGGGAGAATGAGAGGGGGGGGAGAGGGAGAGAGAGGGAGAGAGAGGGGGGAGAGAGGGAGAGAGAGGGAGAGAGAGGGGGAGGGGAAGAGGAAGAGAGAGTGAGAGAGAGAACATGCAAGAAAGAAGAGTAAGAAAGAAAATAATAAGAGAGAGTGTGACACTTAAAGAAAAAGAGGAAGAGAGTGATAGAAAGAATTAGAGATGGATAGAGAGGCACATAGAGAGTGCAGTGTTATAATGAAGAATTATATAAAGAAAATAAAATTTTTTTAGTACAAACCTATCAAATATTACATCTTTATTATACATAAGTTCATATTTGAGCCTGAAGCCCAAAGGCTGGAGTTAGGTAAGAGTACGACCCTTATTTGTATTATACCATATATGAGCCTGATCAATGGACACTCTCATGCTATGTGCTTACATATTGTGATATTATATTTTTAGCCATTTTATTTCAAGTTAGTGCAACCAAATTAGTAGTATCCCATATATAATTATATGTTAGTATACATATAGTAAATGTAGTTATAAATAGTACATATAGTTAAACTATAATTATATATAGATATATTCATACAAGTAGTTTATAAGTAAATATAAATAAATATATACAAAATATAAACAATTATATAGATTTACATATATGTATAAATAATTAAAAATAAAGTTATATTTATTTATATAGAGTTTTTTATAGTTTATACAAATATTTATATATAGTTATATACATATAGTTAAACATTATGTTGTATGTTTTTATACATATAATTATAATTATAGTTACATGTGGTTATACATATTGTTACAGATATAGTTAAACTTATATTTATACATGTATGTATATATATTGTTTCATAAAATTTCAATATTTATACATATAGTTATATATAGGTATGGATATACTAAATATATTTTTTATACTGATATATAAAATGTATATTAATATATGTTATTAATTATATATTTAAATATAGTTATGTATAAAGTTTGTATAGTTATACATATAGTAAGATAGAATTATTTATAGTTATATCTTATATAAATATGATATATATATAGTTATAAAAATTTATATATCATTAAACATTTAGTTTCATATATATATATATATACAATGTTATATATATATATATATATACAAATATATACATATATATATACAATTATATAACATTGTATATATACAAATGTTCTATAACATTGTATATATACAAATATATATATATATACATATATATGTTATATATACATATGAAATATATATATATATATATATATATATATATATATTCATACGAGTAGTTATATTTAGTTATACATATATATATACAATGTTATATACAAATATATAGATTTACATATATGTATACATATACGTATAAATAGTTAAAAATAGAGTTATATTTAATTATATAAAGGTTTATTTAGTTTTTACAAATATATATATAAAGTTATACATATATAATTAAACATAAAGTTTTATGATTTAATACATGTGATAATAAATATAGTTACTTGTGGTTATACATATAGTTACACATATAGTTATACTTATATTATACATGTAGGTATATATATTATTCATATAATTTTATATATTTATACATTTATTTATGTATAGGTATAATAATATCCATTTTTATATACTAATATATACAAATGTATATTTAATATAAGATGTATATTATATATTTAAATATAATTAAATATAAAACTCTTATAGTTATATTATATAATAAGATTCAATTATTTATAGTTATATGTTATTATACATATAGTATATAGCTATTAATATTTATTATATTTAAACATATAGTTATATATAAATATATTCAATCAAATAGTTATGCATAAATATATAAGTTATAAATAAATATAAATTTACATATATGTATACATAGTTACAAATATAGGTATATTTAATTATATAGAGTGATATATAGCTATACAAATATGTATATATAGTTAAAGAAATATTTATATAAAGTTATACACATATAGTTAAATATAATGTTGTATGTTATTATACATGTAATTATAAATATAGTTACATGTGGTCATACATATAGTTACACATATAAATACTTATATTTATACATTTAGAGAGAGATATATATATATATATATATTATTTATTTATTTATATTTATATAATTTTATATTGTATAAATAATTATCTATAGGTATATATATGGTAAAATACATTTTTTATATACTAATATATAAAAATGTATTTTACATATTTGTTGTTAATTATATTTGTAAATATAGTTATGTATAATATTTTAAAGTATACATATAGTCAAAGATAATTATTAATAGTAAATAGTTTTTATACCTTTGGGATCCAAAGGCAAAAAGACAAACAAAACAAACAAGTTTGACTTACAACAGATCAGAACAATGTTAATGCAGTCTTGTTTTTATGCATGCAATATATAAATATAAATACAATTTGAATCTCTCTAGAAATAGATGATGTCATCCACATAACAGAACAAAAATCAAGCAAAATAGGTAAAAATTAGATCCACATCTAGATATGGCAACAAAGTTTGCCTAATCATGCTAAAATTGTTTATGATTTGCTGGCAATGTAATTTGAAATCCAATCAAGACCATCGTAGGGGCTCTCTCTAGAGGTAGCACAAGTGCTCTAAATGTGACTATGGCGTTGGAGAAAATAGTGAAGTCCTAGCTTGTCAGTAATTTCAGTTGCATTCATCACATTGGGAAGATCTTTCTTATTGGAAAATACCAGTAAGACATCACAAAGCTTTTCCTCGTTTAACATCCTATGCAACTCATCTTTGGCTTCAACTACTCGATCTCTAATTGCTATCCACCACAAATATGAGACCTTAGGTTTTTTGTAAGTAATCCCTCTAGAAAGGGTGAATATTGTCTTGACCCCTAACATCCCACACAATGAAATTGATGTTTTTTATTTACCAATCTCTTCATTGAAGACAATATTAGGAATTGTGGTGATAATTTAACCAAGCTTCAACTTATACAGAATGGTTTTCTTTCATCCAGCATCAAGACCTAGCATCAAAATCCACATCTTCTTGTTGGCAAAGAGCCCGCTGAACAACTTTGTGAACGTAAACCCCTTTCTTCCACTAAATCTCATCCCTTTGTCGTATGGTAGTAAATAGATATGATGAGAGAAATAAAAAGAATAAATAGACCTCAAGAGATGGTCACTAGAGAGAGAGCTCAACCTTTATATGTGTATACCTAGTATATATAATTAAAAATAGAGTTATATATTGTTAAACATATAATTATATATAAATATATTCATACAAGTAGTATAAGTAGTTATACATAAATATATACAAAGTTGTAAATACATATATAGATTTAATTATATGAATACATATATGTCTACATAGATATAAATATAGTTATATTTAATTATATAGAGTATTACATAGATATACAAATATTTATATATAATTATATACATATAGTTATAAATTTTTATGTAGTTAATGATATAGTTATATATATATTTTTATAATTATACGTATAGTAAAATACAATTATATATAGTTATATTATTATACATATTATATATTTTGTTAAAAATATAGTTATATAGAATTACTCATATAGGTATAAAATATTATATAGTTAAAAAATAGTTATATATAGTTATTAATATAGTTAAAAAATAGTTTACATAATTACAAATATAGTTAAATATAATTATGAAGAGTTTTATATAGTTATACAAATATTTATAAATAGTTATCATATACAATGATAACAACACACACTAAAATGCCCAATTGGATTACACAAATATAGAGAAATAACTTGTATCAATAATCTTTTCTTTTGGCAAATTAATATCATATTTAGTAGAGACCAAAGTCATAGTATATACTAAATATTCTATAATCAAAATCTCATAGAAAAGTAAGATGTCAGTCCTAGATTGATTTGATGGATTTTACTATTAAAATAGTTTGAACTAGAGATATTAGATAAGAAATATACATATGATCAAAATTAAAATAGTTTATCAAGACTAGAAAAAGAAGATAGAAGACTTTTGAAGAAGATATTATATAGATTTTTTTATTTGATCAAATTATACTATTGAATGAAAATGTAACACCATGGTATTTAGTTTTGAATAAACATTTATCACTGCAAGTATTACTTTGATCAAAATTCGAGGCAAAGTGTTATAGATGGGAGAATTGTTGTATCTTGCAATAATGTTACTTTTTGCTCTTGCTCTCACGAAGCTGTAGAACATGTTAATATTTATGTGCTCAAGTATTTTTATTCTCAAAATTAATGTTGATATTTACATATATATGCATAAAATATAAGTGCATATACACTACCCTACACACACACACACATTTATACATTAATATACATTATATATCAGCATACACATTTTTGTACTTTTGTATTTATTCACATATGTATCTACATTTTTAAAGTTGTGTGTATATACTTATATGCATGCATATATTATTGTACACCCACACAAACACACACATATACCTATATACATAATGTATTATTAATGTTCCACATGAAACTATATATATATGTGTGTGTGTGTGTCTGTGTGTCTATGTGTGTGTGTGTAATTGTATTTAAAATTTTTGATTTTGTAAATTTAATTAAAATAAAATATTTAATAATGTACACAATTTATAAAATATTATAATTTTTTATATTTAAAACAAATATTTGTGTGTGTGTTTATGTGTATGCGCGCGCGCTGCGTGTGTGTGTGAAGCATATTAATACGTAAAATAAAATTATGAATTAAATATATGAGCTTCCATTATAATTAAAATTGTTGTTTTTTAATATTTATATTAAAATAACTATCATTATACTCATATAATAAATGAAATTGACATATCTGTAAATTATTTTGGTTTTATAATTATGTTAAAAATGAAAATATAATTCATAAATAGATAATATTTTTTGTTTGTCTATATACTTTTTTTATTAAAATATTAATGTCTATAATAAATTTATACCTATTATTTATTGTTATAAATAGATTTTTAGAAACTTCAAAATTCAAACAAATATAATGTAGTGCATATAAATACATGCCTTTAATGTTTCATAAAAAAGCAATTATTTATTTAATTATGTTCAATCAAAATAGATTACGATATAAATACAAGAGTAAATTTTTCTACAAGTAATTAGTATTTTATTTTATTCAAAATATATAAATGACCATAATAATATATGAATTTATTTTTTAAAATAATTTTTTAATTTTTTTTAATTCAATACATTACATTGTTTTTTCTTGTAATTAATAGATACATTTCAAATATTATTTATTTATAATAAATATAACATATTGAATATTAAAGGTACAAATTTTATTTTGTAAATAAATTTTATTTTTAAAGTTTTTCTTTGTAAATTGAAACTGCATCACATATATTTTAGTAATTTTTTATAATATTTACTACACAAACATATTGTGATTTGTTTTGAAAATTACAAAATAAATTTTAACAAATTAAATTTTATTAGAAATCAATTTTAGCTAAATGATATTAAGTTATACAAAATTAAAACCCTAAACATATTAAATCATAATGATTTATACAAACATATAAAAATATAAAAAAAATATTTAAGATTGAAAGAATTTAATTCAAGTTCCTAAAATATATGGAAAAATGATAGAGATTTATACAATATCCAAAAAAAAACATGTATGGATGAGTTGAATGATATGAATGGATATTATGTTTCTAAAGCATATAGTTATACTTGTAGATGTAGTTATATATATTGTTTCATGTATTTATATATATTTAGACATATGACTATGTATAGGTATTGATGTAGATAATACATTTATATATAGTAATATGTTGTTATACATATTGTTAAATACATTTATATACAGTTATATATTATTTATATATATGTATATTAAATATACATCGTTATATTATATATAATTATGTTTTGTATATTTTTTTTGTATATTATTTATATATAGTTATGTATATTAATGTAGATAAATACATTTATATATAGTAATATGTTTATATACATATTGTTAAATATATTTATATATAGTTATATATAAATGTCTATATATATGTATTAAATATACGTAGTTGAATTTATATAATAATGTTTATGTATACTATTTTTTAGTTATATATATAGTAAAATACACTTATATAAGAAATTCAAATTATATCACACATGGATATTGATGCATAGTTATGTTTAAATACACTTATTTAAAATACGCATGTTTATGAATACTATTTTTGTATATTGTATATATATAGTTATGTCGGCATACCTAAGTATGTATACTATTTATATTGATATATAAATGTATACGAGTTATGTAGATATCAAGTCGGCATACCTAAGTATGTATACTAGTTATGTAGATATCAAGTCAGCATAGCTAAGTATGTATACTAGTTAAGTATACAATACACAGGCATATTGATGTATACTAATTGCAGATATCAAGTCGGCATACCTAAGTATGTATATTGTTTATATTGATGTATAAATATATACTAGTTATGTAGATATCAAGTCAGCATACCCAAGTATGTATACTAGTTATTGGATATCAGTCGGCATACCTAAGTATGTATACTAGTTATGTATAAAAGTACACATGCCTATTGATGTATACTATTTTTGTAGATATCAAGTCGGCATACCTAAGTATATATTCTATTTATATATTGTTTTTGTATACTAATCACCATCAAAATCAACGCAATGACAATGTATTATATCACAAAATGCCTGAAGTATTTATACTGATAAGTTTATATACACAATCCCAGCATACCATGGTGATTAAAAAAGATTTCTGAAAGGAAAAAAAATAGAATCAAAATGCTTAATCTTAGAGTTAAGCAATCCATAAAATCGATGAAGAATAAATATATAAAAGATACCACAAATAAATAACAAATTAAAACTTAAACATCGATTAAATTTTGTTGTCTCGACATCAAGAGATTGATGGTGGAATGCCAGAGGAATTCGTTCAAGTGTTAGAGATGCTTTGGAATCGAGAGATAGAATGTATATTTAAGAAAATATTATATTTTTAATTATTAAAACCATTCAATACACAATATATATATATATATATATATATATATATATATTACAAAAATACTCATTAATTTTATTTACTATTAAAATTTTTTCAATAAAATTTATGTGCGTGTATCAAGGTACAATGAAAAACAAATACTTTACAATTTTTTATTATAATATTAATTAAACAATAAATATATAAACAATAAAAATATATATTTAGCCATATAAAAAAATATCATATGTACAAAATTAACAAACTTCATATAATAAGGCATAAATGAAAAGATTATTGTCTCCTAGCCACTCACCTAAGAGTTATTTAATACTCGTAATGTTAAAAAATATATAAAAATTATATTTTATGGTTATAATTTTTTTAAGAATTCATATTAATTTTACAAAGATAATATGAAATAATTTAAAGACATAAAATTTATATTATTGATATCATTAATAATTTTAAAATTCCAAAAAATTACATAAAGTGAGAAGATAATGAAAAAAAAGATATATTTATTATTTTAATAAAAATAATAAATGTTAAAAGCTATTGTAAAAATATTACTCAATTATTTAATTTGTAGTAAATTTTAGTAGAAGCAAGCATATATGTATTATTTATAAAATATTATTTATTTTCTTTTAAACTTATTGAAAATTTATATTTTTATTATATTTCTAGATTTCAAAATATTTGTATTCAGTTTTTTAAAAGTTTCCTATAATCATAAATTTTATTTATACTTATAATATATTAATATTTACTAGTTTATTTGTCAATTCAAATATTTTTGAAAATATTTTTTATTTTATCATATAATTTATTAATTTACATTATATTAGTAGAAATTTTACTATTAATTTAATTTTAAAATATAGAAAAAAAAATTAGTTTAATTATTGAATTTATTATTTAATGTTACTTTAATACAAATTATTTAGTTTCTTAATTAAAAAATTTTAGAAAAATTTTTTGTATAATTTTTTTAAAAATTACTACATCATAACAAAGTTATTTAGCCCTTATTAATATATATTTTTATTTTATATTTTTAAATTATTTATTTATAATATCATTTTTTTATGATTTGATGAGGAGAATGTATCCTTAAAGGATGCTCATCTATAGACCATTAAACATATATTTAATAAACAAAATTAATAAAATATTAAAACTAATAAAAAATTTTAAAAAAATTAAAAAAATTAAATATTGGCTAGAGATATTCAACCCACTATGTTCGGGATTTAATTAGATAGGAAGTTGAGTCACTAAATCCTCCGCTATATTTTGGATTTAATTAACTAGGGAAGTTCTGTCGCTAAATCCAATGATATATTCCAGATTTAATTAGCTAGGGAAGATCCGTCATAAAAATCCATCACACTATATTTAGGAAGTATTGGCTAAGGAAGTTATGTTGCTATAATCAGTCGCTATTTCAGTATGTAATTAGTTATGGAAATTATATTGCTAAATCTGTCGCTAAATCTATCGCAATATTTCGGGGTATAATTAGCTAGAGAAATTCTATTGCTAAAATCCATCGCTATGTTCCGGATGTAATTAGCTAGGGAATTCCGTCACTGAAATCTGTCACTATGTTCTGGATGTAAATAACTAGGGAAATTCCATCGCTAAATCTGTAGCCAAATTCTAGATTTAATAGCTAGGAAATTTTCGTCTCAAAATTTATAGATATATTCATGATTTTATTAGCTGGGGAAAATCTATCGCTAAATCTGTCGCTAAATTATAGATCTCATTAGCTAGGGATATTTCGTCGCTAAATTATAGATCTCATTAGCTAGGGATATTTAGTTGCTAAATTTGTTGCTAAATTCTGGATTATATTAGCTAGGGAAAATCCGTCGCTAAATCCATCATTAAATCATGGATTTTATTAGTAGAAAAAAACTCACACTAAATATGTCACTAAATTATGGATTTTATTTACTAGGAAAAATCATTCGCTAAATCCGTTGCTAAATTCTAGATTTTATTAGCTAGAGAAATCCATCGCAAATTCCATCACAAAATTCTGGATTTTATTAGTTAGGGAAATTATGTCGTTAAATCATAAGCTAAATTTCACGCTTTTCTTGAATAGAATTTACGAAAAGTTTTCGTGGCTAATCCGTCGCTAAATCCATCTCTAAATTCCTCACTTTTTTGAACGGAATTTACGAAAGTTTTCTATCGCTGATCCGCCACTAAATTCCTCACTTTTTTTGAGTGGAATTTACGATAATTTGACGTCACTAATCCTTAGCTAAATTCGTCACTAAATTCCTAGCTTTTCATAAGTGGAATTGACAAAAAATATTCCAACACTAATTAGTTGCAAATTTTTATTTCAAAGAAAAATCATAAATCCCTTGCTATTCCCTAGATGATCCCTCACAATTTAGCTACGGATTGATCCCTAACTAAAATTACTTAGCAAAATGAACATTTCCTTGTAATGTTTATAATTACATGTATAACAACATACAACATTATTTTAGAATATATGTGTATAACTATATATAAATATTTGTATAACTAAATAAATGTCTATATAATTATACATAATTATATTTGTAACTATATATACATTATCTATTAATATAATTAAAGCAAAAAAAATTGTTATAACATTGTTTATATTTATGTATAACTACTTATAACTACTTGTATGAATATATCTATATATAACTATATGTTTAATTATATATAACTATTTATAACTATTATATTATATGTAAAATAATATATAACTATAAAATAATTATATCTTACTATGTATATAACTTTAAAAGTTTTATGCATAATTATATTTAAATATATATTAAATATACAACTTATATTTAATATATTTTTGTATATAATAGTATATAAAAAGTTTCTTAGTATATCTATACCTATACATTACTATATGTATAAATATATAAAATTAAATTAACAAATATATAAATATACATGTATAAATATACATTTAACTATATGTGCAACTAAATGTATAACCACATGTAACTATATTTATAAATACATGTATAAAAATAAACAACATTAGTTTAAACTATATGTGTATACTATATATAAATATTTGTATACCTAAATAAATGTCTATATAATTATATATAACTATATTTGTAACTATATATACATTTATGTATTAAAATAATTAAAACAAAATATTTTTTATGACGTTGTTTATATTTATGTATAACAACTTATATCTACTTGTATTAATATATCTATATATAACTATATGTTGTATTATATATAACTATTTATAACTATATATTATATGTAAAATAATATATAACTCTAAATAATTGCATCTTACTATGTGTATAACTTTAAAAGTTTAATGCATAATTATATTTAAATATTAAATTTACAGCTTATATTTAATATATATATATATATATATATATATATATATATTAGTATATAAAAAAGTATTTTTGTATATCTATACCTATACATTACTATATCTATAAATATATAAAATTATATGTACAAATCTATAAACCTACATGTATAAATATACGTTTAACTATATGTGCAACTAAATGTATAACCACATGTAACTATATTTATAAATACATGTATAACAACAAACTTTATTAGTTTAAACTATATGTGTATAACTATATATAAATATTTGTATAACTAAATAAATGTCTATATAATTATATATAACTATATTTGTAACTATATATACATTTATGTATTAAAATAATTAAAACAAAATATTTTTTATAACATTATTTATATTTATGTATAACCACTTATAACTACTTGTATTGATATATCTATATATAACTATATGTTTTATTATACATAACTATTTATAACTATATATATTATATGTAAAATAATATATAACTATAAATAATTGTATCTTACCATGTGTATAACTTTAAAAGGTATGAATACTTATATTTAAAAATTAAATTTACAGCTTATATTTAATATATATATTATATATATATATATATATATATATATATATATATATATAGTAGTATATAAAAAAAGTATTTTACTATATTTATACCTATACATTACTATATCTATAAATTTATAAAATTAAATGAACAAATCTATAAACCTACATGTATAAATATACGTTTAACTATATGTGTAACTATATGTATAATCACATGTACCTATATTTATAATTATATGTATAACAACATACAACATTATTTTTAACTATTTGTGTATAACTATAAATATTTGTATATCTAAATAAATGTCTATATAAATAAATATATATATATATATATATATATATATATAACTATAATTAGAGACAATTGCATTTGTTAAATAAAATGATTTTTTAACTAGTCATGAAAGATGATCATGAGTGGATTTACAAGGGTCTAATAATCAAAGGATGTTATCTGAAGATTTGGGAGATAAAGTTGATGAATTTGTTGAGTTTTCTTTGAGACATCCTGAGTATGTGAATGGTGGTAAGATATCTGGTGTTCTTGCACTTTAGTTAAATGTTATTATAAAGAGTTTTTGAATATTGAGACTGTGAAGATGCATTTGTATAGAAATGGTTTTATGGCAGATTACTATGTTTGGATATACCATGTTGAGAAGCAAGTCCATCAAAGGTGTATGAGTTTAGTACGGATGTCAGTAAGTGAAACTAATCAGATGGTCTAAGATAATATTAATCACACTACATACTATAACATAGTTTTTGATGCTTATTGTCTTGAATTCAACCCGAAAGAGGAACCCAATGCCGATGAAAGATATTTCTATGATATGATTTTAGCTTGAGACAAATCTATATATGAGGGAAATTCTAAGCATACTCAACTTTCTATAGCCATGAAGATGTTAGAAATAAAGTGCAGACATATGTGTTCACAGTCATGGTTTGATGATATGTCTAAATTCATTAAAGAATTTTTGCCATGATATAATCTGATGCCATTCGATTTCTATAGCACGAAGAAGTAAGTTAGAGGCTTGGGATTAACTGTACAGCTCATTCATTGATCTATGAACAACTGTATGATATACTTGGATGATGACAGTGACCTTAATAGTTGTAAAATATGTGGGCATGCTCGGTACAAGCAAAAGATTAGGGATTCTGAAAATAGATTATATATATGTAAGTTGAAGGTGCCATATCAGAATATGCACTATTTCCCAATAACACATTGGTTGCAGAAATTGTATGCATCAACCACAATAGCTAATGAAATGAGGTGGCATTCAGAGCATCATATGGAGGATGGTAAGATGTGTCACCCTTTCGATGCACCTGCTTGGAAAAATTTCAATGGGTGTTTTCATGATTTTTTTTCTGAAGTTCGAAATATTAGGCTGGGTTTATTTGCTGATGGTTTTCAGACATTTAGTCAATCTGAACAACAATATTCTTTGTGGCCTATGGTGGTGATCCCGTATAATTTTTCTCCACACTTATGTACGAAAGAGGAATTTATGTTTTTGACTGTGTTAGTGCCGGGGCCTACGAATCCAAAGGGAAAGATAGATGTTTTCATGTAGCCATTGATAGCGGAGTTGAAAAAAATCTTTGGGGTGTTGGGATTCAAACTTAAGATATTTCCAAATGGCAAAATTTTTAGATGCACGCTGCCCTCATGTGAACCATAAATGACTTTCCAGCATATTCTATGATGTTTGGGCAGAGTACAACTAGTATGTTGGTATATTTGCTTTGTATGGAAGATTTTGATACTTTTAGATTAACTAAGAGCGGAAAATAGTTGTTGTTCGACAATCATCGATAGTTTTTGTCTATTAATCATCCATATCGACGTAACACCAAAGACTTCATTAATAATAGAAAGGTTACTAAACAATTCCTGGGGTTAGATCTGGGGATGATATTCTATAGGAATTGAATAATTGAGGGTTGAAGAAGGTGATAGATGTTGATGCTAAGGTTGTGAATGTAGCTATACCTAAGAATTTTGGGTCTAATAAGAGAAGTATTTTCTTGGATTTGCCCAATTGGCGTTAACACTTGTTCAGGCACAATCTTGATGATATGCATATCGAGAAGAATGTCATTGACAATATTTTCAATACATTATTTAACATTCCATGGAAAACTAAGGACATATACAAGTCAAGAAATGAGTTGAATAAATATTGTTGTCATCCATAATTTACAAAAAATATTGTCACCAATAAATACCCTGATGTCCCATTTGTTCTGAATAAATCACAGAAGAAGGTTGTGTTGGAGTGGGTAAAAAAACTTAGATTTCCAAATGTGTGGATGCTTTAATCTGGAGAGATGTGTGGATTCGAAAAAACTTAATATGTTTGGCATTAAGAGTTATGATTGTGATGTATTCTTGCAACTATTGTTACCAATTGCTCTTCGAGAATTCCTACCAAATAGAATATGGGAGCCGATAACTGAGATTTCTTTATTCTTCAAGAAATTGACTTCTTCTTCATTAACTAATGAGGAGTTGAGGAATTTGGATGTACAAATTCTTGTTATCATATGCAATCTTGAGAAAATCTTTCCTACTAGTATTTTGACTCAATGGAACATTTTCTAGTGCAATTTGCTTACAAAGCAAGGATTGCTAGTCCTGTCCATTATCGTTGGATGTATCCTCTAGAAAGGTAATATTAATTTGCTAAACCAATTCTTTTCATACACACACACACACACAAATGACTTGTAATTAGCAATAATCTTTTTTGTAGATACTTGAGGAAAATAAAGCATACAATAATGAATAAGGCATAAGTTGAAACTTCTATATCAATAAGTTATATTTTGGATGAGGCAGCAAAATTCACATCATTCTATTTCAAAGAAGGAGAACCAACTCTTCCAATTAAAGAAAAGCAGAATGAGGTTTATCTTAATGACAATGTGGATAATGATATATTTAAAATTTTCAAGCCTTCGAGTAAAGAAATTGGTGCTTAAGGAAAAATGTAACTAGTAGGCTATGAATATACTGCACCTCATCTATATGCCCTAATGAATTGTCCAAAGGTTCTACCATTCATTGAGTAAGTATTTCATAATTGTCAAATGACATCTATTATGCATTATAATTTACTATTTCCTATCAATATATCATATATTTTTAATTTCTTTTTTTTATTAATTTTGTTACAGATAAATGTAAAAAGTTTCCAAACATAAATGAAGAAGCAATCAATGATGTGATGGATAAAGAATTTTCATCATTTTTTGAAAAATACGTATGTTTATTTATAATAAAAAACTCAAAATAATTGTATTGTTCTAATAAAATTTATAATTGAAATCTAAATAATCCACTTAATTTGATTACATTTTCATAATCGTGCAAATAAAATTTTTAATTATTATCTTCGAAGTATAACACGAGGTTCCCTAAGCGAGGTTAAAATGTACAATGGTTAATATGTGAATAGTTTTAAATTTCACACTAAATTATATGGTAGATAATGGGCAACAGATAATACGTGGGTATGCATTAAAGGATCCGTATATAATGAAACTGAATATGACTATTACGGGACTCTGGTCGAAGTGATCAAGTTAGAATTTAATACCCTCCCAGTTAAAAAAACTATGTTATTCAAATGTTAATTGTTTGATCCAACACCACATGTTGGTATTGTTGTCCATCCTCGATATAAACATGTCGATGTGCCCTATAAAAAATGATTCAACAAATATGAACCTTTTATCTTAGCAGTACAAGCAGCACATGTTTATTATTGTGAATATTTGGGTCGGACCGGTCCTAGAAAGGATTTGAAAGTTGTGTGCAAGATAAAAGTAAGGACTCAAATTGACATCCCCGCATCACCAACTACTGATTTAATAGAACCAGCATTTCAAAATGATGACAAAGATGTTTTAATTGAAGCGGTGGTGGAGAACGAAGACGTCCTTTTAGTCACATCTTCTGAGATGGATACAAGTGAGGATGTAGACGTTGATGAAAATTTAATTGATTATGAGAAATATCGGGTCCTATTTTGGGAGAAGCAGCTCCCATCCTCGTCAAAAACTCGCTCAATCTCAAGTTCATCAGTCGAGCATCATCGCCCGCCCTACTTTTTTTATTAGCAGCAACATAGGTGGTAGTGGCAGTAGTGGCGGTAGCGGCGACAGTAGTAGTAGAAGTGGTAGTAGTAGCGGCAGTAATAGCAATAACAACAAATGTGGTATATACATACGTATATACTCAGCATATACGTAAGTATAATACTATAGTATTATATGTACATATATACTGAGTATATTTGTACTCAGTATATATGTACACATAATACTACAATTTATATGTGCCTATACTACAATAATATATGTACCAATGAAATGCTAGTATATATGTACATATATGCTATAGTATTATATATTTATTAAAACATATTTTTTTTTATTTTTTTTATTTGATTGAGTGGTTTAAATTTCTTATAGATATGGTACCGCATTATTCCACATACGAAAATATTATAAGTGAAAATTTTTTTCACTAGACATGATGCATTGTGACTTAGACATCTTTGTCACAGTAGAAAGTTGGTGTTCGAAGGAACAGAGAGAAAGAAAGCAACGTCAATACATAAATAGATTATACTTTATGCATTGTCGGTAGATACATTGATGAATAAGATGTAATAAGATTTTATTATTATTTTTTTGTTTTAATTATGTAAAATATTGTATTAGAATAAGTTATTAAATGATTTTTTTAAAATTTATAAATTATCATTTATAGTTTATATATTTATTCAATTTTATATAAAAATATTAAATTATTTAATTAAAAAATTTTAAAATAAATCAAATTCTGAAAATAGTTTTAAAATTAAAATAGCTAGGGATAACTTTATTAGCAAGGGAAAAATAACTTATTTAATTAGCTTGAAAATTAGCTAATTTAGCATAATTAGCAAGGGAAAAATCCCTTGCTAAATTAGCTTGAAAATTTTCCCTAGCTAATCTAGCTAGGGATAACTTTATTTTAGCAAAAAATTTTTTCCGTCACAAATTTATTTGCTACGAAATTTTTTTATTGCTAATATTTAGGGGCGAGCACTTTAGTTAGGGAAAGCTTCCATCATTAAATCCATTTAGCGATGGAAACTCTCATTTAGCTTGCAAATTTAGCTAGTGAAATTTTTTTTGTAGCTAAGGATTTTTCCGTCGCTAGATTATTAGCTAGGGACACTTTTCCTGACTAAATTTTAGTGATGAGCACTTTAGATTGAGAACAGTTCTGTCATTAATCCATTGCTATGTTCGGTTTGGCGAAGGAAATTGCCTATTTATTTAGCGAATTATTCCTAGCTATATGAGATTTTTCTTATAGTATTTATTTATATGTAACATTTATAAAAATATTTTAAACAAAACATTATATCAAAGTCAAAAGTAAGGCATGGAAGAAAATGAGCTCTGATTATTTCCGTTCAAGTGAAAAAGGAATCATAGACGATAAGATTATCCACTTAATGCAGTGCAAGCCATTGAGTGGAACAAGAGGTATTTTTTGTTGCTTCTTTATGCATATCTGGTGTGTAGCATAAATCACGTTGTAATTTGTTTCTGATTTTTAAGTTGGGATTTGCATATCATATCTGGTGGGGTTATGTTGGCTTTGGTGATCATGAATATGGCTAGGTGAAAATATGCACGAAGAATGCTGCTTCTTCTTAGTTTTCTTAGTTAAAATATGAGTCCTTATTAGGTAGACTTATCATTTGCATAACTGAAAGATTTGAATATGTTGTTTTGGCCCATCATAGAGTTGGCAGAAAATAACAGCTAAGATCCTAGTGTTAGCTGTTATTTTCTATGCCACCACTATTAGTGTCACCATTACCACCTTTTTGCTACTGAATTCCTTCTTAGTCCGTCAATGCCACTACTCTCTTGATCACTATAATTCTACTAGCACCTATGCATCATAGTAAGTGTTTATGAGGGAAGGCATCCATAGTTTTTTTTCCATTTTTAGGTGATAATTTTTGAAGCTATTGCTATATTTTTGTTTGATGAGGAGAATAAGTAGCAGATTTGATGACATTTTTTAGCAGCTGTTCTAGTTCACTTTTTCATTAAGTTGTGCATGATGAACATGCTCCTCAGTTGGTTAAAGTATTATGTGATAAACTCAACTGGTGTAGAAATTGATTAGGGTGATAAAATCAACTAAGAATGATGGAACCCTAAGCAAAGATAACCAGTAATAGTGAATGAAATTGATCACTAAACCTTTAATGTGCGAGCCATCATGATCCTGATCTGAAATTATAATGAGATGACCATATCTTATTACTTTGACGCTATCATACTGCTTATGTTGTTGCAGCCCTAGAATCTTCTTGATGTTTTCAATTTTTTTTAATCTTAAATTAGACATTGATTGGCCATCATTTGCATCAGCATCAATCACTTCTTCGGAAGGAACTGAGGTTAAAAACATAGTATCCACCCACCCTGCAGGCAAATTCAAAAAGATATACCTAATTGATGGAATCAGTAATGGGAAACCTTGTCGGACTAGAAGCCAAAATATTTCACAAGCTCTATATTTTATATACATCAAATTTTATATGTTTATTTTGATCCTTATTGTTCAAAACTAAAATGAATCACGAGTTTCAAATATGATATTTGATTCTAGTATCGTGCAAGTTCAATAAACTAAAAGATTTTCATATGAGTAATGTTGATTTCTTCATCCAGATTATGTAGGGGTTAGTTCTGAAGCTGATGTGCGAGAAGACCAAATACAGGCTTCATTCTCACGATGTATCATAAGGCTCTGGTAGTGGACATCAATCTATTACTAGATTCTCTCTTGGTGATGATTCCAATAGCTACTAGGTAATTATTTTATTTCTTCCATGTTCTAAAATAGTCTGTTAGAAATTCAATATTTATTGTATGGATAAAAATTTGCACAATGATTGGTAAATGATATATCTATGCTGAAAAACTCCATAATTCTCTGAATCAGGATTATTCATGCATATTGGTAAATGCTATATAAGTAATGGTCATATATATAATTTTGATAAATTAATAAGTTGCCAACCTTCGTATCATTTAAGTTTGAATTGATGTGTATGTAGGAAATGAAAGAAATAAAGAATGCAATACAATAGAAGATGACCTATATTGAGTCAAAGTTAGCAGCCTTGACAAGATAGTTAGCACACAGAGTTATAGCAGAGTATCCACATATGAGAACCTATCACTAATGCATCATATGGTGAGGATGATGATTTAGTTTAAAATGATTATACACCTATGTTATATTTTTGTTTTAACTATGTAACTATCATATCAAAATAATTTATTAACTACTTTTTCTTTTTGTTATTTTGAATAATGGTTTATTGTATATGTTTTTATTCAATTTAATATAAAAATTTAAAAATATGTAATTAAATATTTTGTAAACAAAATAAAATTATGAAAATAGCTTTGGAAAGAAAATTGCTAGGGAATTATCTATAGCTAATTTAGCTAGAGAATTTTTGTACATTTTAAATCCAAAAATATTAATTATTATTCTTAATTACAATCAAAAATAGCAAGGGAAAATTTATAATTAGCTATAGAATTTGCTAGGGATTTTTCTAGTTAATATTTTATGAAGAGCACTTTAGATCTGAATAATTTTCATCAATGATTTGTAATTATTCTATTTTAGCGATGGGAAAATCACATATAGATAGATAGATAGATCGAAAGATATATACATAGATTGATAGACAGACAGACAGATAAATAGATAGATAGATAGATTGATTGATTGATAGAAAGATGTATAGATATATAGATAGACAAATAGATAGACATATAGATAGAAAGATATAAAGATAGATAGACATATAGATAGAAAGATATATTGATATATAGATAGACATATAGATAGAAAGATATATTGATATATAGATAGAAATATAATAGATACAAATAGATATATAGTTAGATAGATAGATAGATAATGGATAGATTGATAGATAGATAGATAGATTGATTGATAAAAATATTAATAAACAAATTGAAAGACAGATAGATAGCCATATTGATAGATAGTTAGAATAGATAGTTAGGTAGATAGTTAGATAGATAGATAGACAAATAGATAGACATATAGATAGACAAAGAATTAAACAGATAGATAATCAGATAAATAGATAGATAAATAGACAATAGATAGATAGATAGATAGAAAGATAGATAGATAAAGAGACAAACAGATAGATTGATTGATTTATAGATAGATTGATACACCGAGTGATAGATAGATTGATATATAGATTGAAAGGTTGGTTGAAAAATAGAAAATAGACATATTCATAGATAGATAAGTAGACATATAGATAGAAAGAAAGATAGATTGTTTGATAGACAGATAGATACATAGAATGATAGAAATATTGATAAAAAGATTGATAGATTTATAGATAGATTGATAGATAGATAATAGATAGATAGGTAGATAGATAGTGAGGTATATATATATATATATATAGAAAGATAGATAGATAAACATATAGATAGATAGACATATAGATAGATAGACATATAGATAGATAGATATATGGATAGATAGATAGACATATAGATAGATAGACATATAGATAGATAGATATATGGATAGATAGATAGACAGACAGATAGATATATAGATTGTTAGATTGATTGATAAGTAGGCAGATAGACAGATAGAAAAACATATAAATATATTAGATAGAGAAATAGAAATATAGACAGAAATATAGATATGTGATATATAGATATATAGATATATAGATAGATAATAGACAAATCGAAACTTAGAAAGATAAATAGATAGATCAACATATAGATAGACTGATAGATTGCCAGATATATATATAGATAAATAGATAGAAAGTTAGATAGTTAGATAGATAGATAGATATACAGATATATAGACAAATATATAGATAGATAGATAAATAGATAGATAGGAAAATTGATTGATAGTTAGATATATAAATAGATAGATATACATATTGATAGATAAATTAATATACAGATTGATAGACAGATAAATAGATAGATAGATAGTTGATAGATAGATTGATTGATATAATGATAGATACACATAGATAGACAGATAAATATATAAATAAATAGAGAGATAGATAGACAGATAGATTCATAGATAGATAGATAGGTAGACAAATATAAAGATAGAAAGAATGAAAGAATGATAAATAAATAAATAGACATATAGATTGACAAATAGATTGGTAGATAGATAGCTAGGTCGATAGACAGACAGAGAGATAGATTGACTGATATATAGAAAGATAGACATATAGATAGATAGAGTGATAGACAGATAGCAAGACAAATATATAGATAGATAGTAGACAGATAGAGAGACAAATAGTAGATATATACATAGATAGATAGACGATTAGATAGATAGATAGATAGACAGACAATAGATAGATAGACAGATTGACAGACAGACAGATAGATAAATAGATAGATTGATTGATTGACAGATAGATAGACAAATAGTTAGATAGATAGATAGATATAGAAAGATAGATAGATATAAAGACTGATAGATAGAGATACATAATGATAGATAAACCGATAGATTGACAGATAAATAGAAAAATAGATAGACCAGATAGATAGACATATAGATAGTTAGATAGAAAGATAGATTGATAGACAAATTTATTGACACATTGATAGCCAGATAGATAGACAGATATATAAACAAATTTATAGATAGATAAGTAGATAGATAGATAAAGACATAGATAGATAGATAAATAAAAATATTGATAGACTGATAGATAGATAGATAGATAGATTTATAGACAGATTGATAGACTCAGATAGATACATTTATAGATTGACAAATATATAGATAGATAAATAGGTACACAGAGATATAAACAAATATATAAATAGATAGATAGAGATGACTAAAAGAAAAATCCAAGGTAGCATGTAACAAGCTAAATGGAGTTTTTCTGTAGCTAAAGTGGATATAACAATCGATTAACATGGAACCTTTCTCAATCTAAAGTAGAAGTGTCAAATGAGTCGTGCTGAGCTGGCCCAACATTATTTTTGTGGCAACAGTGCTACCATGCAGGCTTGGCACGGCTACAATAACCGTGCCATGCCTGGCCCTGCACAGTTTATTCAAGCAAGGCTCGGCATAGCTTGATTGGCACACCTGGTTTTTGGTCGTGCCTGGTCAAGCCTGTACGGGCAATTTAAAAAAATTAATTTTTTTTTTTTTTTCATTTTTTGTTTAGTTTATTTTTGTATTTATAAATATAAATTAGATAATAATTAAAAATATTTAAATTTAAATTTTAAATATTTGAATAGTTATATAGTTTATTTTTTTATGTTATTTTTAATTATGTTTTAATTAGATTATAATTTATTTGAATAATATTTTAGAATTTTTAATGAAATTATTAAAAATAAACATAAATAATCTCAAATTTTATTTAACAAAAATAAGGTCACACTCACAAAGCCAATTGCCAAATAGCCAAACTAATGCAAATACAATGTAAATAAAAATAAGTATAAAACATCGAAATCAAAAATCAGAATCAAGAATAATTTATAAGGAAAAGCATAGCTGTAACAAAAGTGTCCTGTCGGTGTGTCGGAATCCTACAATCGTCAACCATCAAGCATAAAGTACAACCTCATCAATCATCTATCTTCGTATCATTATCATTTTCAACCTCAATATCAATATCACTATCATATGATCATCAATAGTAATCAACTCTCCGCATTCACTGTAGTCCCACTCCCAGTCCCACACGATCCTTAATGCTAAACCTCGAATCCTCAATCCTTCATGCATACTAAAGCCTCAACAATATCTTGACATAATCTTGATCTCCTATCCAAAATCACATTCACTGCAAAAAAAGTAGGTTACTATTGTGCTCGACATGGAGGAGTCAATAGATCTTGTGCCATCTTATACAGCATGAGAAAGTTGGACTCATATGATTTCCACACTATAATATATCAAGATTATTAGTATTAGAATGTGATAGGATTGAGCAGTAATCGGTATCTAAGTACCGAGACAGCTCGCTCCTATTCGATGGTCACCCATCGTTTTCCCAAAGCTAACTAATTGGAAAAATCGTCATCTTCGAATATGGTATCAATGCCCATACTCATAGCCTCACTACAACTACCACCATACCTAGTATCAAAGTATGTGAAAAGGTCAGTCAACTTCTCATGAATAAACCCTTCAGGCGAGTCTTCTAGGTTCATACATGAGGAAATGTAAGTCAAAATGTTATCTACCCCTTCCACCTTAACCCTAAGGTCATGCATGTAGCGAGATAATAAAGAGATGGAATGGTAGACCAGTACTTTAAGTACTTGGTTTCCAAATCTAACCATATGGCTAAGTTTCGGGTCAGCTCGATACTTCCTAAACATACTACTAATCTTGCATATGTACTTGAGTGCAATGCAAGTCATGTGAGTATAAACCAACGAACACATGTTCATAATGTCATAAAAAATCTTCAGGAATCATAAATTATTCATAAACCCAGTTAGTGTCATCACAAAAAAGTTTGTCACTCTTACTATTGACGTAGTCGGATATCATGTTTGTATCCAACACATGACTCCAACATTAGGTACGTATAATTCCAATAGTGTCTCACATCCGATTAGAATTTCTTCTACTTAAGATTCACAGACAAATAGAGACTACGAGCTCCAATTGTTGCGAGGCATACGAATGTATTTTAGTGAGTTACATATGTTTTCCAAAGCGGGGAAACACACCTTCATCCCACTTGCAGAATCATGTTAATCACATGACACATGCATCTACGTGGAAAATCTCTCTTAATGGAGTCTCTAATATTCCTAACAAACATGTTAATCGTTACTCCATTATTAGATGCGTTATCGAATGTGATACTAAATTTTTTTTTGAATTTTATATTCTCTAAAGATCTTTACATACACTCAAAATGGTAGGCCCATCATGTGGATGGAGAATCTCGGAGAATCTTAAAATTTTTTTATTCACGTCCATTTAGAATCTACATATGGGTGGTGAGATATGCATAAGATGCATCATCGTGACTAGTCCAGATATCGACGTCACGGACACCACTCCACTATATACCATAAATTCATTAATTATTAATTATTTTTCTAACTTATAATATTTTAGTATATCATTCCAAGATGTGGACCTAGAAACCTATGATAAGCATGCTGAAAAATGTCTGCATGATGCTCATTATCCTTGGATCTTCCGAAAATCTGATCGGAAGATCCATCATGTGATAAGTACGGTATGCCTTCCCAACCCAACTCGCTATGGTATATGAAGGTGGTAAACTTTAAGACTGAACTGGATCTAGTCTCAAAAATATAGAGATAAGTTAGGTTTCCTAGGATCTAATGTACCATGTTTTGGTGCATAATTGGTATGCCTTTTAATGTGTCCAATCCCCAACACACTTTTCAAGTTAAACTTTTCTTACAATATTTTACATGCCATTTCTTATTCCTCCCTAATATTTTTTTGTTTTATTATATTAAAATGAGTCCAAACTATAGAAGTCCTCCTTATTTTTTGTTTTTTAGATGTTTAGGTTGAGATGACCGGAAAACCAAAGTTTTAGTAACCTAGAACTTTGTGTAAGATTTTTATTTTCTAAATTTAAATTAATTTTATTAGTATTTATATTTGTCATTTTTTTTGGTTTTTATAGACAAGAGGATAGCTTAAAGAGTAGTGAAAAAAAATAAAATACTTGTAAAGTAGTGTAAAGGAAAAGCACATGCACCAAAAATCCAACTTCTTAAGACCAATGTAACACCAACTAAAGACGAGCCTGAGTTGTGAATCCCGAAAATAGCCAAAATTCCAAGAAGAGAATTTTTGGAGAGAGGTATGATAGAGAGAGAATGTGAGATTTTATGTTTTTGAAAAACATAAAAATTAGAAGAGGGGTGGGGGCTTTATTGAAAAAAATTTAGAATTTTATAAAAAAGTATTTTTTTTGAATTTTTTAAAAATTTTTAGGGCAGAATCATGTGGGCCATTGGATTCTGCCCCATAGCTATTGGAGGCAGAATCCAATGGCTAAATTTCAAATAATTTTTCTTTAAATATTTGAACCATTGGCCTAAGCAGTAACATGCCATTGAAGTTGGGGTTGGTTTAGATTCGAGCCCGCCTAGTTTCTGGATCAATCAGGCTGAGACTCAGCCTGATGGGGCAGTATGGTAGTGGTACATGGTTCGTGCTAAGTACTGAGCCAACCAGGTCACGGTACCATGTGGGCCAGGCATACACGAGGCCGGTTGGCCTCAGCACTACACAGCAGGCACAGGCATAAAATTCCAGTGCCATGCGGGCTAGGCATGGCACAAATTGGCCCATTTGACACCTTTAATCTAAAGCTTGTCACAAAAATTAAAGATTAAATATTTTTCCTAACAAAATTAGCAATAGAAAATTCCCTAGTTAAATTGTTGAGGGAAAATTACCTAGCTAAATTAGCGACGGAAAAATCTCTAGCTTTATTCATTCCAAAATTATTTTCACATTTTTAATTTTTTACATAAAATTTAATTACATATTTTTATAAAAATATAAACCATGAACCATTGTTATAATTAACAAAAATAAAACAATTAATAAAATATTTTGATATAATATGTTACATAGTTAAAACAGAAACATAACAAAACTTGATTACATCTTATCTTCATCAATGTATCTAATGATAGTGCATAAAGTATAATCTGTCTGTGAAATTGACATTGCTTTCTTGCCCCCACCTCCTCAAGATCTACATACTAATCTAGAACCTGAGCATGTCCCTCCATGGCCATCTGCATTCTTCCTTTAGTTCTAGTCTGGATTTCCTCTCCACCTCCAACTCCTTCTTCCTTTTTTCTCCCAATGCCCTTCTTGTATCTAGCTGCACTTCCAACAACACTTTTTTTAACCTTGCGATCAGTTGCATGTATGTATACTTGTGCATGTATGTATGTGTATGTGTGTGTGTGTGTAAACACAAACACATGTACTTTCATGCTAATACACATACCATCAAAGTCAATAAAAGAAATAATTTAGGGATTAAAAACACACATATAGGTCTTTCAGGCAGTCGGCATCTTCTAGTTCTTTGTCATTTGGTACTCCACGCAGATAGAGAACATTGTTACACCTGCACATGGAGCAATATATACTATATTTTACAAACCAATAAAGAACAACACAATGTCACTAATAAACATTAGACTAGTGCATGCAACACCAACAGCTATTTGCAAGAAATTTCATACAACGAGATAATCATGAGCTTATTTTTAAATTACTGAATCAAGATTTCCCCATGATTTCTAGTGAACTACCATCAACATATTCTTCTATGTTGCTCAGCTTCATGCATCAGTCCATGGTTAATTATAAGAAAGTTAAAAAGGAGTTTTGTATGGAAATAATATGTTTTAAATAAAATTCCAAAATATGATCTTGTTTGAAAAATATTACCAAACTAGTGCATCTAGAAATAGCATGGTAATGGGCATCATTGTTAATGACAGCATTCCATGCTATTGAATTTTAAAAATCAAGATCTTCATCAATGTTGCCTCACTTGATGATGCCAAATTCGGGCTTGAATTTGGGTTTGACACAAGATCCAGTTTGGATCATTCTACTTTCAATATTGCATCTTGGCCATATAGATTTCTAAGTGAGCCAAGTTAAGTTGGTGGTTTGATCAAGAGATGATGAAACTGAAGATGAAGAAGATGAATTTAACTTGATGGTTTTTTTTGGATTGAAATGGAGAAGCCACTCGTGGCAAGCATCCCTTGATTTGTTGAAGTTGAAAGGTTCACTCTAAATCTTGATTAAAGAAAAAACAAATCATTATAGGAGGAAAAGGATATAGATACATTCGAGTATGACAAGGCCAATTTTCATATTTAATAAAAAATAGGTACCTTATCATTGCCCCTCTTTTCTTCTTTATACTGTGGAGCCATGACAATAAACTCGAGCAAGCATAACCTGCAGAAATGAACTCATGGTTTTGAACTTGAGATTATTTGTCGAGGTTAATGGAGCAATTAGGGTTGCATTTGTGCTTTTTGTAAGTAATCCAGATTCAATCTTTTCCACCAGAGCCACTCTCACATGTAGATGTTTTGCTCCTGCACCCATTTTTCTTCTTTTTAAAACATCGTCAAATGCACGACTAGTGAAATATGAAGTGTTTATGCATGCTTATATAGAATAGTTGACTCGAGTACATATGGATAAGTGTGTGGGTGTATGTGTTTGTGTGTGCCTTTGTGGGTGTGTAGTTGAGTCATTGATGGGTAGCATATATGACTCATATATCACTAAGAAATTTGAGAGAAAAAAGTAAAAAAAAAAGATTCATTTTGCCCATTGAGATTGAGGCTAAGATTCAGGCTTTCAACTAGAACATGACTGGATAAAGTTCCCAAATAGTCTCCATAGAGGGAAGCCTGCTTTACACTTAATGTAAGTTTGGAATGTGGCGATTCCATGAGCCATACTCTTCCAGCCTCGTCGCCTATTTCGTAGATCAGACTTTGCATCTCTGTGATAATGTACTCTGTAATGTTGGTACCTGCTTGCCAACTATAATTTAGCAGATATCAGAGACCCATTTAAGATCCCAAATATAAAACAACTTCTCTACTCGAATAACCATCTACGATGCACTTAAGCTCCATAAATTTTGGCAAATATCTACTTTTGAATGATTCCTTAAAGAGAACAAGGAAATGTTACTAATCTAACCATTTCCATTTTCTCCCTCACTCTCTGACTATGCTCTCTATGCTTGCCACACACTCTCCCATAATCACTATTTTTTTTTCTTACTCTCCATCACCGGGAAAACTCTCATCACATCTTCAATATTTGTCAGTGTTTCTAATGGCGAGCTTAAGTCCTTCCTAATGGTTCAAATTGACTAAAAGAAAGAAATTGAGGAGGAATGATTGGCTATGGTAAGAGGTTTTATGGCTTCTTTCAGGTATGCATTAGGGAGAACTAGAGTGATATTTGCAATAGCAGCCAAGGTGTGGATGTACTTCTGGAACAAATATTCACAAATATGGTTTGTTCAACCTTTTTTATCACTAGGTTGGATGCCACACACTCTCTCGTCTTTCTCAATGCCTCCATTTAAAAATTTTTAAAATTTAATAGCCATCATTCATAATGCTGGCCTTTGATTTTTAAAATTCAATAGCATGCTCCTCTAACTACGCTCTCCTCTGACTATGCTCCTCTGGCATTTAAAAAGTTTCTCCTCACTCCTCTGACTGCTCTCTATGCTTGCCACATTTTTTCATAATCACTATGTTTTTTTTCTCTCTCCATCACCGGTAAAACCCTGATCACATCTTCAGCCTTTGTCAGGTTTCTAATGGCGAGCTTAAGTCCTTCCCCAATGGTTCAAATTGATTGAAAGAAAGAAATGAAGGAGGATAAGAGTTGGATGTGGTGAGAGGTTTTATGGATTCTTATGAATTCCTGAGAACTAGAGTGATATTTGTAGTGGCAGCCATAGCGGTGGATGTACTTCTGGAACAAATATCCATGGATACGGCTTGTTCATCCTTGTTTTTCACTAAGTTGGATTCCACACACTCTCCCATTATTCCCAATGCCTACATTTAAAATTTTTAAAATTTAATACCGGCATTCAAAATGCCACCTTTGATTTTTAAAATTAATAGGGTGGTAATGACCATCGTTATAACGACACACATTTCCACGTTGTTTCCAGATGTATTAGTTTGATAATATTTTTCAAACTAGCATTATATTTTGGATTTTTATTTAAAATGTATTATTTCCATACAAAACTCATTAGAAAGTGCCAAACAAAAGGGAAATGGAAGTTGAAATACAACAGGTTGCATGGTATTGAATTTTTGTACACTAGTAGGTTCATATAAGAGTCCACCGAAGCAAAGAAACCAAAGAAAAAAAATGAAAAAAAAATGCAATGCATAGGAAAAAAACACAAGGTTGCTCACCTTTGTATTCCATTCCCCACTTGAGTTTTACAATGACCGTCTTCCCAGCCAAGTTGTTAAGAAAAGGCTTGGGATTAGCGTGGATGGTTGCAACATTCAGTAATAAAAAAACTAATCAACGGTGCTATCATGCCTATGCATAGATATTTATCTACATTTTCTTAAAAATGGATAGGCATGTTTATGCAATATACATGCATACAGCATGAATATAGTATAACTATATGTGTCAAAACACACACGCGCATACACACATGCACACACTATTTTTCTATCTTCTCATATTTATTTATCTTGTCCATATATTACACCTTTCTAGTTGAATTGAACATTGATGCATGGAAATGGTCATTACCAAAAATCAAAATTTTTTTTCTAATCTACATATCCCACATGATCTAAAATTTTTATTATGTTTTTTGCTTGAGAAAACTATAAGAAAATTTTTTATGAAAAATAAATGACCATTTGAAAGAATATTTGATGGTTGTAAGCATGAATAGTTAATCTTGCTTTGATGCACGAGAAATTAAACGCTAGTATTAATAAATTTCATGAAAGAAAAAAATCTATGAATATCTCGTGTACAAAAATTGTATAAGAAAACTTGATTACTACTTCATATAAATTTTCCCCAACCTCTCATTATCATCATCAATGAAATCTTATCTCAACACTATCAGGAATAAACATTACTCTAACCATAAGAACATAAGTTCAATCAACAAAATACCAAATATACTTCTTCAGGATGCTTGTCAAATCACCTATATGATGTTCAAGTAGATGTCTTACCTGTACTCCATTTCCATTATAATAGCCCATCCAACTTCAATGCACAACTTCACAGTTTCAATGCATTTAGTTTGTCACGATGCAATTTGGTTCTCTTGATAAGAAGGGTCTACACCCTATCCAAGTAGCCAAATAAAATTAAAAACAAAAAAAAACAAAAAACTTTCACAAAAAAATAAAAAAAAAAAACTCAATGCTATGCCAAGCCTGTTACGAGCTCATGAGAAATCAACATCTTACCTCTTGCTTGTATTTGAGGTGTGGAGCATCTGATCCGGCTCATAAAACTCAGATTCATCAACATCCACCCCTATGGGTCACATATGGCATTGAAATAGTTGGAATCGAGGCTTAAATTTTGTGAGCAATGATTTCAATAACACATAATGGGAGTGCGATAGTTTTGATAACATACAGTGAGCATATGAAGATTTGCATAGCACACAATGCATGGGTAATCATGGAAGCTAGTGTATATTGGATGAACTCCTTCTAGGGTTTTACAGCTCTTTCCAACACACACACCCCTAGAGTTTAGCTTTCCATGGGGTAGATTTTGATACCATGAAAAACATTAAATCACAAACATAAAATAAATATAATACACTTCCTGAATAACCTCATACAAATAGTGCCCTTATATAACATGTTATTTTAATTAGGGCAACTCACAGGATGAATAATCTCTATTACACTCTCGAAGTATACCTGTGTGTGCTTGGCATGCCTCAATGTGTAAGACATGCTAATTCTTTTTCCAAAAAGCTATCAATAGAACAATGTATCAATTGATAAAGTAGAGAACATGACACCCAGCAAAACATAAGCAATATCACAAACATCGTACTCATCAATAATATAGTTATATAGTATATATGTACATATAATATTATAATGTATATGTACATATACTAATTATATACGCACATATACTATAGTATATATACATATACACTTCAATATATATGGATGTCTTATAGATATAGAACAACAGGTATAGATATAGATATAGAAAAGCAGGTAAAGTATTATCCCATTTATACTTCACAAAGAATGCACAAAACAACATTATCAACATTAATAAGAAATGTGAATATTAATTAAATTTTTGAAAATATATCTAAAAACTCTTAATGGAAAACTTGGAAGACAAGCCACGAGCTAGGCTTAGCGCATCAAAGTTTGCACATTGCCTCCCCACAACCAGAACTCTCTCTTGCTCCCAAGGCCTATAAGGGGGTTGCTCTGCCCTGCCACGCCTTGCATCACCAAGCTCCCATGTAGTTTTTTTAGAATATTTCTTCCCCTCTCCATGTTCTTGCACCAATGATTTTGATTGCTTAGTTTCATTGTATTAGTCCATCAACCCTGTAGTTTCTGCTGCCATATGGTTCCTCACTTGGTTTGAAGTAAGGGTCGTCACTTCATTGTATGCATCAACGTAACTACAGAACAATTCAATATGCACTCTTTAAAAAACATTTTGTACTCAATAAAAACAATACACATGAAAAAAAAAAAGAGGAACAAAACGTCAAAAATTAGATGTTTTGTCTTCCCAATATAAAAAAAAAGTAAATGGCTACAAAATTGCAAACTTCATATAGCAAGGCACCTTGACTCACCATCCTCCCAACTATTCTCACTCCTCTTCATTTCATGCTCATCGGTAGGGGGTACATCGATGGCTAGTTGTACAACATGCAGATTGGCACCCACCACAACCCTATTGATAACCATAGTGCCTCATGTTCAGCCTATTGTCATCCCTGACACTACGAACATGCAAATGGGGGAGAATAAGCTGAATGAACACATTTATTTAAATTTCATTAGCAATCATTATGGTAATTAAAAATTCAATAGTTAATTCCATTGTTGGCCAATAAAAAGCAGTCATAGATCTATATAGTGACAATGCAGATCTGCATGAAATAAGAGTGTCAAGAACAAACTTATGTCCGTGTGCGACTAGAATTTTTGTGTTCATCTCACAACTTTAGAAGCTAACGTGCTATTCCAAGAACTAGGAGGACAATCCAAGCCTTTATATACCCATAATAGGCTAAAACTCTACTTAAAATATTTGGGTACACAAACATATTCATATATATATATATATATATATATATATATATATATAATTATATAGTAATTATAGACATGAACAAACACGAATCTGAGTTGATAGTCATACAACTTCAAAAAATATCTAAAATATGGCCAGCAATGATGTTTAGAGAGAGTGTGTGTTTTCACCAATAAAATGTTTCAATAATATTAAAGATAATAGAAGCTCAGCCTCCTTTGATCCAGCTGAGATCAGTATAGATGGGACTCATCCATAGGAAGGACCATGGCAATGTCTTAAGGCTTTGAATCAGAATTTTTTTATGCCTCTCACATCAAATGTCCTACAAAGATTCATGATTAGGTTAATTGGAAAAGCAAAGAACAAAACCAGAATAAAGAAAAATGATACCTCTAAAAAAATCTCATCTTGTTTAGCTATACATAGACAAAAATCAAAAATTATTCAGAAATAATTCTGATACAAAATCATCCTGATTATTAGTTGGTGCATTTGTGCCAGCCTCTCCTAGATAGTTTTGCAGTTGGTTCTTGAAATGTTATCTGTTGCATCAATGCCGCTTATTATGACTCCATATAGTACATTTGCTGTTGCATTAAATTTTTAATTTCTTTCATCTCATCATTCATTTCTTTAATTTATTGCATTTTTTACTTCAAATGATTAATCTGCACATATATCTCTTCTTTTATTTTCTCCATTTCTTATTTCAAATGAGATATCTGCTCATCCTTTTGTTTCATTTTGGTCTCCATAACTTCAAAACTTTTATTTGTTTCCATTACTTGTTGTTCGACCACCTCATCCACCATTGTTGTGACAATTGAATTATAAGAATGACTGCTACAAAAAAATTTTAGTCCCTTCAAGCCGATGCCATACACTCATGGCTTCTTATGACCTTCTATGGTCTCAAAATAGATATGATCAAAGTCAATTGGTTGAAGATCCATAGAACCCTTAACATGTTGAGAAGCAACTGTCACACTTTCCTCCATGAGTTCTTGTGATAAAATAGAGAAAAATACTATTCTAGATGTACACAAAATAAATTTAATATTTTGCATTCTAAATAACTTTCAAAATTTACTATAGTATCATAAAATTTTATTAATATAATAGAATCTTACAGTAATCATCTGAGACTTTTTCTCAACAAACTAACAATCTGCTTTCTTTGCATGCATCTTCCTGAAAATCTCATAAAAATTAGGATCAAGTCCCAATTCTCCAGCCTATAATATTTATTTATTAAGTTAAAAAATAACAAATATTAAAAATTTTAACAAATTAATAAAACCATGTATAAATTTGATTTATTTGGACTATTAGGATAACCACTAAATATATAAATGTTTTAAATTTTAAAATTGTACCAAATATCGAGCATGCTCAATGCTCGACGTTGACCCTCCTGTGTGGCAAGACATTTCTATACCTAGTCCTACTAATCTTTAGAGATAAAAAAAATATTTTTGGCTCTAAATATCAGCTCGGATTAGGGGTACTTTAGAGATAAATTTAACTCAATTATTTAGTTCTTATAAATTTTAATAGGGGCGAATATCTTTGTATTTATCTTTAAATATCAATTTATTTTCATTAAATATTATGAAAAATTAGTAATTTTTTTATAATTTAAAATTTTTAAATTTGTTAGTAATTATTTTTAAAAAATTTCTTTTAGGAATAAAAATATTTTTTATAGTTAAAATAATATTAATATTTATTATTTTTTCATTAATTATTATATTTTATTATACAATGTATTATTTAATCTTTTTATTAGTAGATTTTAATATATGTTCATTTAGCTTTTAAAATAACTTTAAAAATTTTTAAAATTATAGAAATAATAATTTAATGTTATTGTTATCTTTATTAATAGTGATTGTAATATATATTAATAGTATTGTAGTCTTTATTAATATTAAATTTTTTGTATTTATATATTTTTTAAATTATTTGTTTATAATAACCTTTTTTTATAATTATACAAAGAGAATATGACCTTCAAGGATCGCTCATCAATAGACCAATGAATACGTATCTTTAATATACAAAATTAAATTAAAAATTAAAATAAAAATATATAAAAAAATTAAATCATTAATGAATAGTGATGAAAATTATCCTCATCACAAATTGTTAGGGTAAAATCCTTATCTGAATTGATATATTTTGTGAAAAATAAAATTTAAGGAATAATCACTTGTAAAAAATATAAAAAGTAAAAAAAATTCAGATAATTATTTAGCAATAGATTGTCTCAAATTAATTAGATAGAGATATACCATCGCTAAATTTCGTTCTTTATTTGTATAGAAATTTACGAAAATATTAGCAACAAAATATTTTCACTCGAACATTTCCATTACTAATCTATAACTAATATGTTGCAAAATTTTAATTTAATATAAAATCAAAAATTAATTGATATTCCCTAGCTAATCCCTCAATAATTAGGTAGGGATTTTATCCCTAGCCAAATTTCCGAGCTAAATTGATATTTTCTTGTTGTGGATATAGTTATATAGATAGATAGACATGTACATTGATAGATAGATAGATTAAAAATAGATATATAGATAGATTGATTGATTGATAGTTAGATAGATAGATAGGCATATAGATAGATAAATTGATAGATAGATTGATAAACAGATTGATAGAAAGTTTGATAGACAGACTGTTTGATAGAAAGTTAGACAAAAAGATAAATAGATAGTAAGAAAGATATATAAATAGTGAGATAAACTAAAAGACAAATTAATATGCAGATAGATAGACAAATAGATAGACTATTAGATAGAAATATAGACTAATAGATAAACAAATAGATAGATTGATAAATAGATAGTTATATCGATAGATAGATAGACAAATAGATAGACAGATAGACAGACAAATAGATAGACAAATAGATATATAAATATATAGAAAGATAGATATGCACATAGATAGAATGACAAATAGAATGACAAATAGATAGATAGATAGACAAATAGAAAGATTGACCGATAGATAGATAAATAGATATATATATATATATATATAAAAGAGTGATAGATAAAGAGATAGAATGATAGAAAAATCAATAGATAGTTAGATAGACAAATAGATAGAAAAATAGATATGTTGATATATAGTTAAGATAGAAAGATAGATTGATAGAAAGATTTATTGACAGATTGATAGAAATATAGATAGACAAATTGATAGACAAATAAATAGATATAGATAGATATATAGACAGATATATAGACAGATAGATAGACAAATATAGAGATTGATAGATTTTTAATAAGATTGATATATAGAATGATAGATATATTGATAGACAGATTTATAAACAAATTAATAGACTAGTAGATAGTTAGATATATCGACAGAAAGATAGATAATTGATAGAAAGATAGATTCAAAGATAGATAGATAAAGATATTAGATTGAATGAGTTATATATAATATAGATAGATATACAGATAAATATAAAAGAGATAAAGAGATAGAAAGATATATAGATACATAAATAGATAGAAAGATAGATAGATAGACAAATAGATAGATAGATAGACAAATAGATAAACAGATAGATAGATAAACAAATAGATAGATAAATAGATCGATAGACATATTAATAGATAGATAGGTAGACAAATAGATTAACAGATAGATATGTAGGTAGGTTGAAAGACAAATATATAGATAGAATGATAGATAGATTAATAGATAGATTGATACATAGATTGATAGTAAGATTTATAGAAAGATTGTTAGAAATATAGATAGATAGTCAGATAGATATACAGAAAGATAAATAAATAAATAGATAAACATATAGATAAAAAATAGATAGATAGATAGACAAATAGATAGATATATAGAAAGATAGACATATAGATATATAGATAGATACAGAGAAAGATAGAAAACTAGATAGATATAGATAGGTAGATAAATAAAAAGAAATAAAGATAGACATATAGATTAATATATTGATAGACAGATCGATGGGTAGATAGATAGATAGACAGGCATACAGATTGAAAGATAGATAGATATAAAGATAGATAGATCGACAAATAGATAGATATATAGATAGAAAGATAAAGAAAAACATATACAGATTGACATACAGATAACAAACAAAAAGATAGATAGATAGATAGATAGAAGTGATAGATAGACAGATAGATTGATGATTGATTGAGAGATAAATAGACAGACAAATAGAATGATTGATTGATTGATTGACAGACAAATAGATAGATATACAAATTGATTGATTTATAGATATATATAAAGACTAATAGATTGATAGATAGAATGATAGATATATATACTAATAGATAGTCAGATAAATAAAGAAATAAATAGATGGATAGATAGATTGATTATTAATAGATTAATAGATAAATTAATAGAGAGATTGATAGATAGATAGATAGATAAGTAGACATCGAATAAAAAGATAGATAGAAAGAAATATTGATTGATTGGTAGACAGATAGATTGATTGATTGATTGATATATTAATAAAGAGTTTGATAGATTGATTGATATAGAGATTTATAGATAGAATGATAAAAAGATAAAATGAAAGATAGATAGAGGAAAAGATAGACAAATAGAAAAACATATAAATAGATAGATAGATAGATGGATAGATAGATAGATATAAAGATAGATAAATACATAGTTAGATAGTTAGATAGATTATTAGACAAAAAGATAAATATATAGATAGATAGATAGATAGATAGATAGACATATAAATAGATAGATAGATAGATAAATAGATAGATAGATTGATTGATTGATAGTAATTTTGATTTATTGTTGACTGATAGATAAATAGATTAATAGATAGAGAAATAGATAGACAGATAGATAGATAGATAGATAGATAGATAGACAAATAGATAGATAAATAGATAGATATAGATAGATAGATATAATATATATAAATATAGTTAGATATATAATTTGATAGACAGATTGACAAAGAGATCATAAGAAAGATAGATATACAGATATATTATTAGATATATAGATAGAAAGATAGATAGATACATAGATAATTAAATAGACAAATTGATAAATAGATAGATAGATAGATAGATAGACATATAGATAAACAAATAGATTGACAAACACACAAATAGATAGATATATATATATTGATAAAAAGATTGATAGATAGATATACAGATAAAATTTTGAAAGATAGATTAATAGATAGATTGATTTAAGATTGATAGATAGATAGATAGATGGATTGCTAGATAGATTTATAGATAGATTGAAAAACAAAAAGATAGAAAGATAGATAAATAGATATATAGACAATGTTATACACATTTTTAGACAAATAGATAAAGATATATATAGATATATAGATAGAAAAATAAATATATTGATAGAAAGAAAGATAGATAAATAGATAGACACATTGATAGATAGATAGATACAAAGATATTTAAATAGTCAGATTAATAGACTGCTAGATAGATAGATAAACATATACATAGATAATAAGATAGACAGATATATAGACAAAAAGATTAATAGATAAATAAATAGATATATAGATAAATATACAGACAGATAGATAGAAAGATATGTAGATAGATAGATAGATAGATAAACTAATAGATAAACAAAAAGAGATGATATATAGATAGAAAGCTAGATACATAGATAGATTGATAGATAAATTTATAGACAAATAGTTAGAAAGGTAGATAGATAGATAGATAGATAAATAGAGAGATAGATAGATAGATAGATGTACATATAGATATATAATAATATCGATAGATAGAAAGATAATAGATAGAGAGATAGAGAGATGTTTCTATAATCGTATCTACATTTATACCAATCTATCTACCTATCTTTATATCTATCTATTTATCTATCTGTCTATATATCTTTCTTTCTATTGAGATGTTATCTATATAGTTGTATAAATCTCTACCTATCTATTTGTATATCTGTCTAATTATATATATGTCTATCTATCTAGTTTTCTATCTAATATGTATATACATATATTTCTATCTATCCACCTATTTGTAGGGTAATCTACTTGTCTATCTATTTATATATATATATATATATATATTTATCTATCGATCGATCTATCTAGATATCTATATATCTTTCTATCTAACTTTATATATATATATATATATATATATAATATATATATATATATCTATATAATATATATATATCTATATCTACTATCTATCTATCTATCTATCTTTCTTTATTTTTTTCTTTATTTATTATTTCTATATCTATCTATCTACCTATATATCTATTTTACGTATCAAATTGTATATCTATATATTTATCTACCTATCTAACTATTTATCTGTCTGTCTATCTATTTATTTATCTGTCTATCTATCTATCTACTATATATATATATTCTATATATTTCTATATATCTATTTATATATATAGATATCTTTCTATCTATTTCTATCTCTCTATATACATATCTCCCTATCTATCAATCTAGCTATTTATTAATCTGTCTATGTGTCTTTCTGTCTATATATCTATATGTTTGTCTATTTATTTGTCTTTTTTGTATATATCTACCTTTCTATCTTTCTATTTGTATGTTTATCTATCTATCTATTTATATGTCTACCTATATATATATAATATATATATAATATATATATATATATATATATCTATCTATCTATCTAAATATCATTCTATCAATCTATCTAGTTATTAATCTATATATTTATTTATCTATCTTGCTATCTATCTATCTTCTTATCTATTTATTTATCTATCTATCTATATATCTATAAACCTATCGACATTTCTACCTATCTATATATCTATTTATCTATCTATATTTCTATCTATCTATCTATATGTTTATATATGAAGTTGTATAAATCTGTATCTATCTATCTATCTAACTATCTATCTGTCTCATTGAATATGTCTATCTATATAGTTATCTATCGAATATGTATATATATATATATATTTCTATCTAGCTGTCTATTTCTAGGTATATCTACTTCTCTATCTATTTATATATCTAAATATCTCTCTATCGATCTATCTATATATCGATATTCTATCAAACTAACTAATATCAATCTATCTATTTATCTATCTAATATGTAATTATCTATCTATCTATCTACTGTATATGTGGGTGTATATATATATATATACATATATCTATCTATGTTTATTTTTATATATCTATCTAACAAATATCTTCTTTCTAGCTATATTTATCTTTCTAACTATATCTATCTATCTACCTATCTCCCTATCTATTAATCTATATTTGTCTATCTGTCAATGTGTCTATCTATTAATCTATATATATGTTTTTCTATTTATTTGTCTTTCTTTATATATATCTATCTATCTACCTATCTCCCTATCTATTAATCTATCTATTTGTCTATCTGTCAATGTGTCTATCTATTAATCTATATATATGTTTTTCTATTTATTTGTCTTTCTTTATATATATCTATTTTTTTGTATGTGTCTCTATCTATCTAATATATTTCTACATATATATATATATATATATATATCTCTCTCTATCTATCTTTCTATCTAAATATCTTTCTAACAATCTATCTATTTTTAAATCTATATATTTATTTATCTTTATGTGCTATCTATCTTCTTATCTATTTATCTATCTATCTACCTATATATCTATAAAGCTATCTACATTTCTACCTACCTACCTATCTATCTATCTATTCATCTATCTATCTATCTATATTTATCAATATTGTAGTATAACTCTTTACCTATCAATTTGTATATCTATCTATTTGTCTTAATGTCTATCTATCTAGTTGTCTATCTAATATGTATACAAATATATTTCTATCTATCTGCCTATTTGTAGGTATATCTACTTGTCTATCTATTTATATCTATATATCAATCTATCTAACTATATAACTATCAATCTATCTAATATATAGTTATCTATCTATATTTCTATCTTTCTTTCTATATATCTATCTAATTATCTATCTATCTATTTGTTTTCCTGTTTGTCTATCTATCTATATAACTAACTATCTATCAATCTATTAATCTATCAATTTATCTATATATATTAATCAATCTATATCTCTATCTATCTATCATTCTATCAATTAATCAATCTATCTATCTATCCATCATTCTATCAATCAATCTATCTATCTATGTATTTTTATCTATCTCTCTATCTATTTATCTATCTATATATCTATCTGTCTATCTATATATCTATCTATCTATATATCTATATCTTTATATGACTTTTTATCTAGTTGTTTATATATATATATATATATATATATATATATATATATATATATATATATATATATATATATATATATTTATTTATTTATTTATTTATTTATATATATATATATCTAATTATGTATCTTTCTTTCCATCTAATTATGGTCCTATTTATCTATCTATCTATCTGTATGTGTGTGTGTGTGTGTGTGTGTGTGTATATATATATATATATATATATTTCTTTTTTTTCTATCTTTCATTCTATCTATATTTCTATATATCTATCTATTTATCTATTTATATATCTATCAATCTTTCATTCTTTATTGGATCTATTTATCTATCTATCTATATAATTGACTATTTATATATCTATATATCTATCTATCTACCTACCTATCTATCAATCTATCAATTTGGGCATCTGTCTATCTAACTATGTTCTATATATCTATTTGTATATCTCTTTATCTATCTATCTAACTACTATCTATTTATATATTTGTCTATCATTATAACTATTTATCTGTCTTTCTATCTAACTATTAATCTATGTTTCTATTTGTTTATGTCTATCTGTCTATCTATCTAGTTGTATATAATTCTATCTTTTTTTATATCTATCTGTCTGTCTATTTGTCTATCTCTCTATTTATATCTTTGTTTCTATATCTATCTATCTTCCTCTTTATTTATCTTTCTATATCTCTAACTAACTAGCTCTCTGTCTATCAATCAATTTGTCTTTATATCTCTGTCTATCTATCTATCTATTTTTCTATCTATCTTTTTATCTATCTATCTATCTATATATATTTATCTCTATGTTTTCTATCTATTTATGTATCTTTCTCTGAGTCTACCTATTTGTTTATCTATCTATCTAGTTGTCTGTCTATCTATATGTTTGTCTATTTTTCTACATGTTTGTCTTTCTATCTCTCTATTTATTTATTTATTTATTTATTTATTTATCTAAATCTTTATTTATCTATCTATTTTTCTATTTATCTATCTTACTATCTTTCTATCTACCTATCTATCTGTCTGTCTATTTGTCTATCTATTTATTATTTATCTATTTATCCTATTTATCTATTTGTCTATTTGTCTATCAAATAATATATCTATCTATCTATTTTTATATCTGTCTGAAAATCTGTCTATCAAGTTGTCTGTCTATAAATCTATCTTTTATCAATCAATCTGTTTATCTATGTCTATCTAACTATATTTCTATCTATCTATCTATGTATATATATCTATCTATCTATTTGTCTATCTATTTGTCAATCAATATGTCTCTCTATATGTCTATATATCTGACAATCTATCTAATTATAAATCTATTTATCTATCACCATATCTATCTGTCAATCTATCTACCTTACTATCTATATTTTGTCTAACAATCTATATATCTATCTGTCTATATATATGTCTATCTATCTATCTATCTATCTATGTATATATTTTTTAATCTATCTATGTATCTATCTATTTATCTATTTGTTTATCTATATGTCTATCTTTCTAATATCAAATTCTATATCTATCTTTCTGACTATCTATCTATCTACCTAACTAACTATCAGTATATTTATTTTTCTATCTATCTATCTATCTAATATTCTATCTATCAATATGTCTATCTATCTATTTATTATGTATCAATATGTCTATCAATCATTCTCTTAATCTGTATTAATTTCTCTATCAATCTTCTATCAATTTTTCTATAATCTATTAATATATATATATATATCTACCTATTAATATGTCGATCAAATTTCTATCAATCTGGCTAACTATATTTTTATCTATCTATTTATAGATGTCTATGAATTTGTCTATCTATCTATCTGTCTATTTATATGTATTTTTTATCTACTACTATCTATCTGTCTATATATATGTCTATCTATCTGTCTATCTTGTCTATCTATCTATTATATATATATGTCTTTCTATCTATCTTCTGTCGATCTATATGTTTATGTGTATGTCTATCATCTGTCTATATTAATGATGCTCTATATATATATCTATCAATATATCTATCTATTAATTTTCAATCAATCTATCTAATAATATGTCTATCTTTCTGTCAATACTAATTGACTATTATCAATTTAATTATTTTTGCCTTTATATGCCGATCTATTTGTCTATCATCTACCTATCTTTTTATATATCAATTTGTCTATCAAACTATC
>JAREIK010014165.1:0-52920 GCA_029783825.1 Sapria himalayana
AGGCAGGACCGGGTCACCCGGGTCCGAAAGGCGTGGAGGTCGCACGGGCTGAAAATGGCAGATTAGAATTTTTTTTTTTGTAAATTTCTTGATTAATTAACCGTATACTATAGAGTATTTGTAATAATTAAAAAATATAATTTTTTGTAAAAATTATAAATTTAAAATTAATAAAACAACAAATTAGAAATTTTTTTTTTATTCAATTATGTTTAGCTTTTTTTATTATTATAATTTATTATTATACATTAAAATTTAAAGTTTATTAATTTTTAAAATAAAATTTAAATCATAAAATAATAAATAAATACATTAAGTTAGTAAAAATTAAATTAAAAAAAAATTAAACTACACAAATGAAAAATTACCAATCATGTTTTTGAACCAATAGTCCGGACAAAACAAGTATAAGTTTCACACAACACAACGTATGGTACAAAGTACAAACAAAGCGTAATAATAAAATAATAAAAAACATCGAAAAAAAGAGCAGATGAGCATCATCGTCAAGCGCATATCATGAGAATCATCAGCCGCAACATCAAGATCAGTATCATATGGATCATCATCGGCAATCATCTCCTCCACCATCGTAGTGGATGTGGATGCGACTGCAGTGTCGTCATAGTCCCAGCTTCAAGCACGATCACTGATGCTAAATCTCGATTCCTCCCAATCCTTCAAACATGCCAAGGCCTCAACCATATCTGGATGTAATCGCGATCTCCTATCCGAAATCACGTTCACTGCAACAGAAAAAGCATACTCCGATGCTACGCTCGACACCGGAGGAGTCAGTAGATCCCGTGCCATCCTAGTAGCACGGGATAGGCGACTCATATGATTTCCACCACTGTAATAAATCAAGATTCTTATTATCAGAAGGTGATAAGATTAGCATAATCGGTATCTAAGTACCGAGACAGCTCGCTCCTGTGTGATGGTCCACCCCTATGTTTCCCCCTCGCTAGGTTAATGGAATAATCGTCATGTCCGAACAAGGTATCAGTGTCCGTACTCACAGTCTCACCACCACCACCACCATACCTAGTATCGTAGTATGTGAACAGGTCTGTCAACTTCTCGTAAATGAACCCTTCAGGTGGCTCTTCCAGGTTCATGCACGAGGAAATGAAAGTCAGGGTTTTTCAACCCCTTCCACCTTAGCCCTAGGGTCCATGCATGCTGCGAGGCCATAAAGAGATGGAATGGTGGACCAGTATTCAGGTACTTGGTCTCATCTCTGCAACCATATGGCTAAGCATCGGTCCGCTCGATACTTCCTAAACATGCTACTAATTTGCATATGTACAGAGTGCAATGCAAGTGGTGGGCGTATAAACCGACGAACACATTTTCGTCGTGTCATAAAATATCTTCAGGAATTTCATAAATGAAATTCCTGAAGCCCAGTCAGTGTCGTCAATAATAAGTTCGCCACTCTTACTATTGACGTAGTCGGATATCACGTGTTCGTATCCAACACATGATTCCAACATCAGGTACATGTTAATTCCAACGATGTCTCACATCCGATTGGAATTTCTTCTTCTTAAGATTCACAGACAACAGAGATTACCAAGCTCTTGTAGTCTGCAAGGAGTGCGAATATACTTGAGTGCATTGCGTATATTTTCCAACGCAGGGGAACAGACCTTCATACCCGCTTGAACTATCAGTTAATCACATGACACATGGATCTGACATGAAAGATCTCTCCTAATGGTCTGTCTCTAATATTCCTAACAACATATTGATCGCTACTCCATTTTCGCGCATTATCGAAATGACACTAAAATTTTATTTTGAATTTTATATTCCCTAAATATTTTCATCATACACTCAAAAATGGCCGGGCCATCATGAGGATGAGAGATCTCAGTGAATCCTAATATTTTTTTTTATTGATTGTCCAGTTAGAATCTACATAATACTCGTGAGACATGCATAAGAAGAATCATCGTGACAGTCCATATATCGGACGTCACGGACACCACTCCACTAATTGCCAAAAATTCCTTAATTATTTTTTGTTTTTCTAACTTATATAACTTTAGTATGTCACTCCTAGATGTGGACCTAGGAATCCTACGATAGGATGGCTGAAAATAAGTATGCATGATTACACTACCCTCGGATCTTCCGAAAATCTGATCGGAAGACCCATCAATGTGATGGGCCTGGTCATGCCATCCCTACCCAACTCGCTGGAGTATACGAAGGGAGTAACTTTGAGACTGAACTCGATCCAGTCTCAAAAAATGTAGTGCCAAGTTGGGTTTGCCTAGGATCTAAGGGTCCATGTTTTTTGGAGCATATTTCAGCATGCCTCTTGAGATGCCCAGTCCACATGTACTCTTGCATGTTAAAAGTCTCATACAATATTTGCACTGTGCCGTTTCAATTTCCTCACCCCTAACATTTACTTGTATTATGATTTTAAAATGTGTCCAAACTACAGAAGTCCTCCTAGTTTTTTGTTTTTTAGAACTTTGGGTTGAGACGATAGGAGAAACCAAAGTTTCAGGAGCCACAGACGTCTGTGTAACACTAACATTTTCATTTTCCAAATTAAATACATGTCAGGTGTATTTTTCATTTTTTAATTTTCATAAGTTTTTCTAGAGAGAGAAAGTTTAGAGAGAGAAAGTACAAAAAAAACGTAAAATATATTACCCGGTAAAAGCAATGAGGTGAGTCACCTGCCAAGTGCACCGCAGGAAGCTCTGATGTTCAAAACTCAAGTTGAGTTTCACTAAAATCCAAGCCGAAATCAAAATCACGAGGCCCGAGAGAGAGAAAGTATTGAGAGGTTTTATGTTTTTGAAAAACATAAATGTTTATAGGGAGGGGGTAGAATTTATAGGCTAAAGAATGTTTTTTTATATAAAAAAAAATATTTTTTTATTATTTTTTTGAATTTTTTTAAGATTTTTAAGGGGCAGAATCACGAGGACCATTGGATTCTGCCCCCTAGCCGTTGGAGGTGAATCCAAGGGCTGAAAATCGGTGAAGTTTGAAATTTTTTTTTTTTGCCGTTGGAATTGCTAGGAATTCGGATCGGGACTCGGGTTTCGGCAGAAAAGACCGCGGGTCGGGTCTGATCGGACCCGGCCCGCGGTCTTTTTACTGGGGGGGGGGGGGGCAGGGACGGGTGGACGGCCGGGTCGAGTCACGAGACTCACGACTCAGGCCGCAGGCCACGCCACACGTGGCACGCCGCCAGTGCCACGCGTGCCTGCGTGAACCGGCACGGGATGGACCCGTGCCAAGGCACGAGTCGTTCCGGGCCAGGCACGGCACGGCACGGGATGAACTTAACCCGGGCCCAGGCACTGCACGGGCCCGGGCACGGTTTAAGAACATGCCGGGCCGGCCCAGGCACGGCCGAACCGTGTCGTGCCTCGTGCCGGGCCGGGCCGGCCCGGCACGTTTGACACCTCTATTCCAAATTCCTATACTGATAATTACCTTCCTTTTTTCATACGGAATGCATATACTCAAGTATGCATATGAGTTTCTGTATAAACTCATTATTTCGTAAACAAAATCATATGCATATGGAATTTATAAATACATTGTATTCATAAACATATGCTTTAACTCGTTTTTGCATACTAAGTAAGCTGAAATGAGTTTATGCATAATGTTTTTTTAAATTATATTGGGATAATTATGATTATCTGAATATAGGTACTAAAATATAACCCAAATCATAGATATTTTTTTTGAATTCCATAACATAATTATCCATTATATATATGTGTGTGTATATATATATATATAGATTAATGATGAAAATATTAAGTATTATTATTATTATTAGTGTTGTGGAGGAATTCCTTTTTATTTGCAAAATTAGATAAAAGTTAGTGATGTTTATGGATGTAACAAATTATATAGAATAGTACTTTCATTGTCAAGAAAATCTATTTAATAAAATTTTAAAATTGAACTAATTTAAGAAAATACTTTTCAGAGCAATATTCCTACCTTTTAGTGGTATCAATGCATAATATTAAATTATTTTTGTTATTTTTTTTGTTATTTAAGAGATGCAAGCCTAATATTTTTTTCTATTTGAAGATTAGAATGATTAGGATTTCTTGTAATATATGTAATTGCTACTTAAAAGCTATAAGGCTACTCTAATTTTTTCATCATCTTAAATTTTTTCTCCTTCTCTTACTGCTTCTTCTTCATCTTTTTCTAGTTCTTTTTCTTGTACTGATATTACCACAAATGAGTATCTACTTTCAAATGAGAATGCTCATTTATAGATGAGATAATATTTTTTTATGCTTTATCTTTAACATGGTCTATAGTATATTCCATTATAATTTCTCATTAATCAAAGATAAAAATATAGAGTATAGTTAATTGAGAAAGCTTACTAATAGATGAGTATATTATATAATTGCAAATAGAGTATAAAGGGTAGATTAATTACCAATTGTGCAAGATTAATAATAGATGAGTATCAACTTGCAACATATAGGAATCCATTTGTTAGAGCATATGTTTGAGTGGTTGATTTGCCATTGTTGACAACTTCCTTGATTTGATAGAGCATAGTGATATATGTATCTCACACATCAACCATGATACAACATCAATATACATTTTTTTACAAGGTAAATGGTCTTGAGGTTGGTAATATATGTTCTACAAATCATTTCCATCGGAGAAACTAAGGTCTTGAAAGACTAACTATGGTCTCCTTTATGATAATTTTCTCTATGACAAGATTAATAAATCAAAAAGTTTGGTTACCTAACAACAACAAAATAATAGAGCAAGCAAAGACATGAATATTCAATTGTTATGCTTTCCGATCTCAAAAGATTATCAAAAGATACCCATCAATGGGTTTCAAACCTATTTTAAATTTATTATAGCTCAAATACCAAACCAGTTAATTAAATATGATAATTTTGAATTAAATCACAAAATTATTTTTCATTTTCCCAAACTATACTTAATAGAGTTGAAGTAATAAATAGAAAAAAAATATATAAATATTCACATTATTTTTATGACACACACACACATATACACTACAAAAATTATGAATAGATTAACCAAAATGGTTTTTTTGGATTTTCCAAAAATGACATTAAATGCATAGCACATAGTAATTTTAATGATGTAAAAATTATTAAACACATATACACACTACGATAAAATAAACGAACACAACAAAAACTCACACTTTCAAAAAATACACTTCTAAAAATCTTACCATAAATAACACAAACTATGATCATACACACACTCTCATTTTATCTTTCATAAAATAGCAAAATACGGATTAAAACTATTTGTTTTTGAATAATTATTCTAAAAAAATTATTTTTTAGAATAATTATTAGAATCATCTTTTTGTGCTCTTCATTCAATGTATATAATAAATCAAGAACATATGCATTTTTTTTCATGCTCCTCACTCAAGAACACCCGTGAACAAAAACATTAGCAATGGGCCATTAATAATTGAAGTTTTAAATAGAAATAATTATATCAAAGACAAAAAAAAGATACCAGCAAACTATAGCATCAAAATCACCCAAACCATGATAAAAAAGTTCACCCACTTAATACCAACATGCCCAAACAATGCATAATAATTTTTTCATTTCACATCTTTGGTAATAAAAAAATTATAGATATAATTATGTTTAAATATTTATTGTATACTTTTTTATAGTTATATATATATAGTTATGTTTAAACACACTTATTTTAAGCAAACTTATATTTTGTATACAGTATGTAGTTATTTATACTGAAAAATTTTTTAATTCAGCATACCTACTGTGCACCATCAATATCCACACAATGACAATGCATTATATCACAAATGCATGAAGTATGTATATGATTAAGTATATATACACAATCCAAGAACACCACGGTGAATAAAAGAGAAGAATTTCAAAAACATTAAAACTTAAGCTTAATCAAGTTAATCGATGAAGAATAAATGTATAAAACATACCTCAAATCAAATAAAAATTAAAACTTAAACCTCAAAATCGAATATATGCTGAAGCATCAGTGTCGAGGGATGGATGACCTTCTGCGGATGTTCACGTCACTTAAGCGTCGGTGTCGAAAAAGATAATCGGTGTCGAAGAAGATAATCAAATTTTTTATATTTTTAATTATTATAACATTAAATAAATAAATAATAATATTATATATATAATCAAAAAGACTAATTAATTTTATTCACTATAAAAATTTTTTCGAACATAATTAATGTGCGTGTTGTAATGTACAAATGAAAAATAAACACCTTAAAATTTTTTATTATAATATTAATATAAACAATAAATATATAAACAATAAAAAATATGATTAGCCTTATAAAAAAATCAAATAGGTACAAAATTAACAAACTCCATTTATAAGACATAAATGAAAAGATGATTTACCTTCTAGTCACTCGCCAAAGAGTTATAAAATACAATTAATGTTAAAAATATATAAAAATTTATATTTTATCATTTTAAATTTTTAAGAATTCGTATTAATTTATACAAAGATAATGTGAAATAATTTTAAAGGCATAAAATTTCATATTATTTGATATTATTAATAATTTTTAAAATTCAATAAATTACTTAAAGTGAGAAGATAATTAAAATAAGTTATAAATTACTTAAAGCTAATAGTCAAAATATTACTCAATTGTTTAATTCATATAAATTTTTTTAAGAGCAAACATCTATGTATATATTTATAAATGTTAATTTATTTTCTTTTAACTTTATTAAAAAAATTATATTTATATTATATTTCAAGATTTTCAAATATTGTATTATTTATTTATTTAAAAGTTTTCTATAATAATAATATTTTTTTACTTATAATAATCTTAATTTTTATTAGTTTATTCGTCAATTCAGATAATTTATAAAATATTTTCTTTTTATTATACAATGAATTAATTTATATTTATATTAATAGAAATGTTAATATATGTTAATTTAATTTTTAAAATAAAGAAAAAAATTATTATACTTATTGAATTTATTATTTAATGTTACTTTAATACAAATTTTTAAGTTTCTTATTTTAAAATTTTAGAAATTTTTTTGAATAATTTTATAAAAAATTAATACATCATAAAAATAGTTAATTTAGTTCTTATTAATATATAATAGTTTTTTTTTGTATTTGGATATTTTTAAAATTATTTATTTATAATATAATTTTTTTATGATTTTACGAGGAGAATGTATGTTTCAAGGATTGCTCATCTATAGACCATTAACATACATTTAATAAACAAAAATAAATAAAATATTAAAACTAATAAAAAATAAAAAAAATTATGTAAATAAATATTGGCTAGGAAAATGCCGTCACTAAATCCATAACTAAATTATAAATTTTATAAGGTAAAGAAAATTCGTCATTGAATTTCGTATTTTACTAGCTCAAAAAAATCCATCGCTAAATCATATATTTTATTAGCATGAGAAATTTCATCGCTAAATTCGTCACTAAATCTGTCGCTAAATCCGTCTCTAAATCATAGATTTATTAGCAAGAGAAATTTCATTGCTAAATCCATCGCTAAATCATGGATTCAATTAGCAAGAGAAATTCTATCACTAAATCTATCGCTAAATCATAGATTTTATTTGCAAGGAAAATTCCGTCGCTAAATCCATCGCTAAATCATGGATTTTATTAGCAAAGGAAATTTTCTCTAAATATGTCACTAAATCATCAATTTTATTAGCAATGGAAATTCTGTCGCTAAATCCATCGCTAAATAATGGATTTTATTAGCAAGGGAAATTCCATCGCTAAATCGCTAAATGATAAATATTATTAGCGATGAAAAATCCCTCGCTAAATCCATTACTAAATAATGGCTAGTATTAGCGAGGGATATTCTGTTGCTAATCCGTTTGTAAATTCTCTACTTTTCTTGGGCAGAATTTAGGAAAATTCTTCGTCGTTAATTTCGTCGCTAAAAATCCCGCTTTTCTTGAATGGATTTTTTGAAAATCTTCCGTTGCTAATCTGTCACTAAAAATGTCTCTAAATCCCCCGCTTTTTTACGGAATTTACGAAAAATTTTCCGTCCCTAATCTGTAGCTAATCCATTGCTTTTTTTTTCGAAATAAAAACATTAATCTCTTAATATTCCCTAGCTAATCCATTGCAATTTAGCTAGGGATTGATCCCTAACTAAAATTCCCTAGCTACAATGAATTTTTCTTGTAATGATATTCTTTTCCTGCTTCTTAATCGGCTGCTCTTGTTTCCTTGATCCTTCTGCTCCTATCTTTCTACGAATCAAGCTAGCATCTGTTTATTTAACAAAAAATAGAAGCAACAATATACAATACACTTTTATCTGTCATCCCTCCGGACCAGGGTGACTCTTTGTTTGAGCATTTCATCACCTACATTTTCAAGCCCTTCTCTCAATGGGCGTTCTTTACCGTAGACTCCCCCTTGTAATTTTATGCTTTGATTCTTCTAATATACTACAATTCGCTACTATCTACAATTATAGTACCTCTATATTTGCCAGGTAGACTTTCTTCCCAATAATCTTGATAGCCTTTAGTTCTTCCTTCCTTAGCCAACCTATCTGCTAAATTATTGGCCTCTCTGAATATATGTTTTATGTTAGAGTCCAATGTGTTAATTATTTGCAAAATTTCTTCAATTTCTTCCTCATATCTCCACATCACTTTCTTTTTATTAATTAAATTTACCACTATTTTTGAATCTATTTGAATGTATATCTTACTTATTTTTTTTGTTTTAAATATTCTCATCCCATCTCTTAGAGCTAGTATCTCTACATGGAGTGCTAATGAAGCTTAATATTTCTTTGTGAAGGCTAGAAATGGCTTCCCCTCAGTGTATCTTATGACTCCACCCCCTTCCGCTGCTCCTATATCTCTATCAAAACTACCATATGTGTTTAATGCTAGCATTTCTTTTGATGGTTTTTCCCATATTATATCTTATCTTAAATTGACATTGTTGTTTAACTTTTAAATTCCAAAAATTAAGTATATCTTTTTCAGACTTTGTTCATTGAGTTTTTAGAGTATTTGATTCCGAAATTCTCATCATTTCCTCCTTTATATCTTTCCAAATATCATCTGTTATCATCCTATGCCCCTCAAACCTACTTTTATTTTTAGTCTTCCAGATACACCAAATAGCTTTTAATGGAACATTATTTTTAATCCATTTCTGAGCATGATTTGAAACATGCATTTTTATCCATCTTTGCAGTCTATGTTATAGAGTGAGATGTTCATATTTTATCTGCATTTCTGCTCCTAATCTCTTCCATATTTCTGCTGCAACCCTGCCTTGAGATATAGATGATCTATAGATTCAGCCTCATTTAAGCAACAATCGCATATTGATGCTAACTGAATCCCTTTCTTTTTAACTTAGTGTCTATAGGTATAATATTTGAAAGAGCTTTCCATATGAAAGTTTTAATTTTTTTGTGGATTATCATTATCCCAGGCCCATTTAAATAAAATTTGGACTTCTTTCTTTTCTCTTATTAAATTTTTGAGTGATTATAGAGAGAATGTTCCTTCTGAATTTAGCATCCATCGTATCCTTTTCTAGTGAATTTATAGTATTTTTCAACTAATTCTCTTTGTTTGAGCATTTGCACCCAAACCTGCGATCTTTTGCTTTTATTTTTTTTATTAGTATCATCATTTATGCAATACTTTGCTCGCATAAACTCCGACCATAAGCTTACTTTTTCTTTTAACCTCCACCATATTTTACTTGCCCATGCTCTAGCTAATTCATTTAGATTGACAATTCCCAGTATTAAGCCCCCCCCCCCCCCCCACGCTTAGTAATTCCTCCTTCCAACCCGATATTTTTCTTTTTAATTTTTCCATTAAAAAGTTGAAATATTCTGTATTAAATTTGCCTTCATTAATTAGGTAGCCCAAGTAAATTATTTCTCCTTTTAATTCTGTGAATTAATGTCTCCAGGGCTTTCGAAGCTATCATATATTGACATTTTCTTTTATTTAGTTTCTACCCTGTTTCTTCTTCCATGCATTTCAATAACTCCATCAGATTATGTAATGATCTTCCCCTTTCATTGGTGAAGATCATTACATCATTTGCATATACTAAGCAACTTACCGGTGGCATATCGTTTGGTTGTCTAAATGATCCTATCATTCCATTCTTTAAGAGTTACTATTAACAGTTATAATAAATATTGAATAGTGAAGGAGATAATGGATCTCCTTGTCTTAAACCCCTTATCAGTTTTAATTCTTTCCTTAATTTCTCATTTATTACAATTCTTACCCATGTATTCGAAATGAATTTGTATATTAGATCCATCCAGATTTCAGTGAATGTCATCTTTCGCATAGTGAAGAGTATGTCCAATTTCACTCTATCAAATGCCTTAGATAAATCAAGTTTTATCATTACATTATGTCCTCTTATTTTAGTTCATATCTCTCTAATCATTTCTTTAGCCAGACATATATTTTCCATTATCAATCTATTTTTCATGAAGTCTGTTTTTTCTTTGGTGATAATTTTAGGTAGGACGTGTGCCATTATTTTGCAGCATTTTTGCTAATATTTTATAAATTGTATTACAAAGGCTGATTGGTCTAAAATCCTTCCCCTTTTGAGGGTTTTCCATCTTCGGAATGAAGACTATATAGAAACTTCTCCAATTCTTTCATATTTATGTCCCACAAAATATATATTGGATGGATTTTATTAGATATTTTTTTATTATATTCCAGCATTCTTAGAAAAAAACAAGTATTCCATCCATCTGGGCTCGCTGCACTGTCCTTATCCATGCTAAAAACTACTATTTTTATCTCTTCTTCTTCAGGGAATTTGATTAACCTATTATTATCTTCTAATGAAATCTTGTATTCTATGTTTTGTATATGTGTATCACCTTTATGACCGCTTTCCCCACATAATTGCTTTTCAAAAAGTTTTACAAAATATTTTTGTATATCTATTTATTTTTCCACCCATTCTTCTTTGTCATTTTTTATGCCTTTTATTCAATGATTTTGGTTTTTTATCTTCGTTACCCTTTGAAAAAATTTTGTATTTTTATCACCTTTCTTCAACCATTTTATTTTTAATTTTTATTTCCAAAATACTTCTTCCATAAAAAGTATTAGTTTTAATTCAGCTTGTGCCTTGCTTAAGGCACTTCTACTATTTCCATTCTATTCTGTTTCAAATTCTAATTCTCTTTTTATAACTAAATTTTCTGCTTCTTTTATCTTTTTATTTATATCTCCAAATGTTTCTTTGTTTCATTTTTTAACACAACTTTTAACCTTTTTAGCTTACTATTCAAGAATTGAACAGGGTTTCCTATCCCCTCTTTGTTACAAGATTTTCTAACCATGTCCAAAAAGCAATGATGTAGACACCAAATGTTCTGAAATTTAAAAGAACCCCTTGTGAATGATGTATTATTAATTGTAATTAAAAGTGGGCCGTGGTCTGAACAATTCTATTTTAGTTTTTTATCTGGGCCGAACCAAATTTCTCAAACCATTTAAAATTAATAGAACTCTATCTAATCTAGCCAATATAGTTCCCTTATTTTTCTAGTTGTTATACCATGTAAATTTTGGGCCTAAAAAATTAGCTTTCATTAAATTTGTTATGTCTATGATTTTATTGAATTGAGATGTAGATCTCAAGTTTGGAGGTCTTCCTCCTTTCTTTTCTTTGGAATTCCTTACTACATTAAAATCTCCACCTATTATCCATGGCTTATTTTCTATAGCTATACTCTCCATTTTTCTATACTCTCCATTTCTTCTCTAATTCTTTTTCTTTCATCTTTTTTATGTTTAGCATATACAACTCTTATTATTTCTTTTTCCTCTTAACTTAAGCTAAAGTTTATTAGTTGATCTATTTCTTTTAAGAATTTTATATTTAAATTATTTTTCCACAATATCCAGATCTTACCATTATTATTAGTATGTCCAGGTCGAAGCCAAAATTTTTTTGTATTCACCTAATTGATTTCTATCAACCATAGGCTGGGTAACATGATTAGGCTGATGTTGTGCATATATATCAATTTTTTTATTCTATTTCTTGAGGGGAGATTTGAAACTCCTCCTATATTCTAGTAAATAAAATTATACATTATTAGTGGATTGGGCATGTGCTCTAGTAGTGCATTTAGTTTCATAAATTGTTTAAATATTTTTTCAAGTTTCTTGGTTTTTTTAACGAGCTTAAATCTCCTCCTCTCTCACCCTTCCATCCCAATCCCAATTGAATAGCCATGATTTTTATTTCTTCAAGCGCCCATTCTCTATTTCCCATTGTTTGCTTAAATTTTTCTATATTTATATCATCTTTAGTGAGCCTCATATTCTGCACATTTTCTTCCTCTTTAGTGTTAAGAATTGTGGAGCTTCACACCTCTATTTCTTCTTCCGAGAAGTCTTCTATATCCACTGCTCATCCTCCATTTTTTTTAGATTTATTTTTCATTTGTATTCTAGTTCTTCTATTTAAATCTGCAATCTTTATAAATAATTCTCTCTTCTTTATATTTTCTCTATTCTCAAGTTTTCTCTCTTCCTCGTCATTCACATTCTTGCATTCTATTAGCTTTATCTCCTTTGTCTCACTAGACTATAATTCAGTTAGTGATTCAGATTGTATAGGCTGAATGTTTTGAGGCTTTTTTTGATATTGAACTATCTTACTCCCCCGACCTGCCTCCATTTTCTTCTCTTCCATTCTCTGCCTACCTTCTAATTTTCTTTTAATTACTATACAACTTTCTATATTATGCCCCATTTTCTTACAGCAAAAAAAATATGCTGGAAGATATTCTGGAACTACTTGTTGCTAGAAGCCTCCCCCTTCCTTATCTCCTATCCATATGCGACTTGGAGGTGGCTTCTTCAAGTCACTTTTCACACAAACCCCTGCTACACTTGGTCTAGAAAGTATAGCAGTAGCTCCATCAAGAAGAATAGGAGAACCAAGCATACATGTGATATGATATAATGCATATTTATCAAAGAGGTGTATCGGTAACATAGGAAACAAAAACCATTCCAGCGCCATAGCAGTTTCTTCCTTCGTAGTGAAATTGGTTGTCCATTAGAATGTTCTCATGGGATGACCCATGATATACCAGACCCCTTTAAGACATAAATGAAGATAATCTTCTTCTATGTATAGTTGCACCAAGACGTGCTTCTCATCGATGAGACTAATTTTTATCACCATTTTTAGCTTCGATGATTCAAAGAAAGCACAAATATCATCAATGTGTGGTCGACCATGTGAAAACTTGGCCACCATAGTGTGTTTATGGGGCTCGATAAGCATTTGAATATCCTCGGACGTAAACAGTATCGAGGGTTCCTCTAGATTTTTCACGTAAATGTCAGAGGAAGATGATGGGGGAGGCATGGCTTTTTTAATAAATGAGGAAAAAGATTTCTTATTGTCTAAGTAATCCATTTCCATCATAATTAACTTTAAAATAGCTTCTTCCTCCCCAAAATTTGTAGTTTCTTTCTCTAGAAAACTTTGTTACTATCTCTAGGATTTCAGAGTGTTTCAAAGGCCACAAAAAAGTTTTTTTTCCTTTGTTTTTACTTCTTCTTCTTATTCTTCCTCTTTTTCTTCCTCCTATTCTTCTTCTTCTTCTTCTTTTCTTCTTCTTCTTCTTATTCTTCTTCTTCCTCTTCTTCTTCCTCTTTCTTCTTCTTCTTCTTTGTATTCTTCTTCTTCTTCTTTATCATCATCATCTTCTTCTTCTCTTCTTCTCTCATTCTTCTTCTTCCTCTTCTTCTTCTTCTTTTTACTTCCACTACATACTACTACTACTACTTCTTCTTCTTCTTCTTTCTCTTCTTTTTCATCATCATCATCATCATCTATTATTATTATTATTATTAGTATTCCTTCTTCTCTTGGCCTTCATAATAATAATAATAATAATAATAATCATCATCATCATCTTCTTCTTCTTCTTCATCATCTTCTTCTTTTCTTCTACTACTTCTTCCTCCTCCTCCTCTTCTTCTTCTTATACTATTACTTCTTCTTCTTCTTCACCACCACCCCCTCCTCCTCTCTTCTCCTCTTCTTTTCTTCTCTTCTTTTCTTCTTCTTCTTCTTCTTCACATTCTTCTTATCATTATTATATATTTTTTTTTTTTCTCCTCTTTTCTTCTTCTTCTTTCTACTACTACTACTACTACAACTACTACTACTTCTTCTTGTTCTTTCTTTCTCCTTATTCTTATTCTCCTCCTCCTCCTTTTCTTCTTCTCCTTCTCCTTCTCCTCCTCCTCCTCCTCATCCTTCTTTTTTTCCTTCTTCTCTCCTCCTCCTCCTCCTCCTTCCTCTTCCTTCTTTTTTCTCTTCCTCTTCTTCTTCCTCTTCCTCGTCTTCTTCCTCTTCCTCTTCTTCTTCTTCTTCTTCTTCCTCTTCATTTTATTCTTCTCATCTTTTTCTCTTCCTCTTCTTCTTCCTTTCCTCTTCTTCTTCTCTTCCTCTTTTTCTTCCTCTTCCTCTTTTTCTTCTCCCTCTTTCTTCCTATTCCTCTTCTTCTTTATCTTCCTCTTCCTCTTCTTCTTCCTCTTCCACTTCTTCTTCCTCTTCCTCTTCTTCTTCCTCTTCCTTTCTTCTTCCCGTTCCTCTTTTCTTCCTCTTCTTCTTCCTCTTCATCTTCCTTCTTCTTCCTCTTCATTTTCCTCTTCATCTTCTCTCTCTCATCTTCCTCTCTCCTTCTTCCTCTTCCTCTTCTCTCCTCTCCTCTTCTTCTTCTCTTCTTCTTCTCTTCTTCTTCCTCTTCCTCTCTCTTCCTCTTCCTTTCTTCTTCTTCTTCTTCTTCTCTTCCTCTTCTTCTTCCTCTCCTATTATTCTTCCTCTTCCTCTTGTTCTTCTTCTTCCACATCTTCTTCCTCTTCGTCTTCTTCTTCCTCTTCCTATTCTTCTTTCTCTTCCTCTTCTTCCTTCTCTCCTCTTCTACTTCTTTCTCTTCTTCCTCTTCCACTTCTTCTTCCTCTTCCTCTTCTTCCTCTTCCTCTTCTTCTTCTCTTCACTTCTTCTTCTTGTTCTCTTCTTCTTCCTCTGCTCTTGTTATTCCTCTTCCTTTTTCTTTTCCTCTTCCTCTTCTTCTTCCTCTTCCTCTTCTTCTTCCTTTTCTCTTCTTCTTCCTTTTCATATTCTTCTTCTCTCTTCCTCTTCCTCTTCCTCTTCTCTCTTCTTCTTCTTCTTCTTCTTATTCCTCTTCCTCTTCTTCTTCCTATTCCTCTTCTTCTTCCTCTTCTTCTTCTTCTTTTCCTCTTCATCTTCCTCATCCTTTCTTTTCATCTTCCTCTTCTTCTTCCTCTTCTTCTTCTTCCTCTTCTTCTCTTCCTCTTCATCTTCCTCTTCCTCTTCTTCTCTTCCTCTTCCTCTTCCTCTTCCTCTTCTTCTTCCTCTTCTTCTTCTTCATCATCTTCTTCTTACTCTTCTTCTTCTTCCTTCTTCTTCCCTTCTTCATTCTTCTCTTCTTCTTCTTCTTCTCCTTCTTCTTCTTTTCTTCTTCCTCTTCTTCTTCTTCCTCTTCTTCTTCTTTCTTCTTCTCTCTTTCCTCTTCTTCTCTTTTTCTTCTCTTCTTCTTCTTCTCCTCCTCCTCCTCCTCCTTCCTCCTCTTCCTTCTTCTTCTTCTTCTTCTTCCTCTCTTCTTCTTCTTCTTCTTCTTCTACCTCTTCCTCTTATTCTTCTACCTCTTCCTCTTATTCTTCAACCTCTTCCTTTTCTTCTTCTTCTTCCTCTTCCACTTCTTCTTCGGCTTCTTCTTCCTTTCTTTTTCATCATCATCATCATCTTCTTCTTCTTCTTCTTCTTCATCTCCTCTTCATATTCTTCTTCTTCATCATCTTCTTCTTCATCTTCTTCTTCTTCTCTTCTTCTTCTCTTCTTCTTCATCCTCCTCCTCCTCTTCTTCTTCCTCTTCTTAATCTCTTCTTCCCACTTCTTATTCTTCTTCTTCTTTTTGAAAAGTTATTTTATTAATATTAACCCTCTAATTTGGTGGATGAATACCATTTTTACAACCTACTTATGCTACTCGTAGCACCCTACACCCTCTTTATCCTCTTGTATACCCTATTGGGTTTCAATCTACTTAATCATTTATACATAGATTTAACTAACAATACATTTTACATGCTCAATTATCCGTGTAATCTTCTTGCTAGTATGGATATGCTATGGTACTATAATCTTTGCCCTTTTGCATGTATCCTTAGCTTCCATCCAGCTACCCCATAGCCTCTTTTGTTGCCGCCTATAGCCTCTTTTATTGTCTCCCCAAGCATGTTTTTCTGCCACTTTATTCACTTTCAGCTTCTATTCTGCAATAGATGACATATCAAGGAAATATATGCTATGCTCTACTATTACACATTTTTCTTCCATTTCTCCACCCCCTTAACACATCGTCAATCAAGTTTCCAAGTGAGGTAGAAAAGGGAAAAAAACAAGTAAACTACATCGAACCGTAGGTATTCCAATCCTACCTTTGAGTTCTTTCTTCATAAGCTTTGTTCATGTCTCCCTTTGCCTCTGCCCCCTTAACACATCATCCATATAGAATACATACATCCATCAAGCATAAACCAAAAAAGAAACTAGCAAGCAGAATCCACTTTAGTTTTTGCCTTTTCCTTTAGCCCTCTTACTCATGAACTCTTTGTTTTCCTCTTCATTTTGGGGTTAGCCTCCTCATCTACCTAGCATATAGTAGCCAGCCTTTACATTGACCGACACTACCTGGAGCAGAATAAAAGCTGATACAGCCCACCCTGACTTACAATAGACCCAGCTTTATACAGGCCCTAACGACATTTATACACCATCTTAAAAGCTGTTACAACTTACAACAAAACACTTATCACTACTTATATTCAACTAACCCAAATGCAACCAAATAAATCAACAAAACATACCTTTCTAACCAACCCTTATCAGACATTGCCTACTTATAATTCACCAGAAAGCAGATCCAAAACTAGGCATCTGCTTTATCCGCTTTCTTCCTTTGACCTGTTTCAATTCCATCCAAAATAGAAAAACTAAAATAATTTTGCATATATTAACCCTACTCCCCCCCCCCCCCCCCCGTAGCTCCTATTTCTCTTCTGTTCGTGTTTAACACTAATCCATTTTGTGGAGGCTTTTCCCATCTAATAAATTTTATCTCTGAAATTTTCTTGATTATCGTTGAGAGACCCAATCTTTTCTCCTATTTTCATCCATTCCGAAACTTCTCAGCATTATAGGGCTGCAAGCCGAAATAAATGCACTTTCTTTCTTGATCTCTTCTAATATTTCTATAGCATTCATTTGAGTGCCTTCAAATCTACTTTTATTTCTAGCTTTCCATAGGCATAAGACTGTGATATGCGTATATAATTCCTTATCCATTTAAGTATCTTATTTTTTGTTTGAATTTTATTCCAATTTTTAATCTTTCTATGAGCGATCCAGAGCTTTTTACTAAGTCTGCATCTGTTTCTAATCTATCCCATATCTTTCTAGCAACCTCTCCTATTGAAAATAAATGATCCAAGCTCTCCATTTCTTGGTTACAACATTCACATCTAGACGATAATATTATTCCTTTCTTTTGGATATCCTCATCAACTAGAATAGCTTTTTGAGAGAAATTTCCACATAAAGATATTCATTTTCTGTGGAAGCTCCTTTGCCCATTTTCCAAAAATTTATTGTGAAATTTTTTTATCCCCCACCTGCCCTTTTGTGCTCTTTAGAGTAAATTTTCCTTGTGCATCCAAGGACCATTTTATCCACTATTAGTTAGTATAGAATGATTCTCCAAAACTTCGTTGCTTATTCATTAATTTCTAGCTTTTTGATGCTCTTTTTGAATTATTAAAGGCGTTATTACCTAGACCATATCTAGCTTTTATTTATTCTTCCAAAAGCTGCCATTTTTGTTATCTTTTATGTTCCACCAATTTTTGTAGGCCCAAGCTTTAGTTATATCTTCTTCTTCTTCTTCTTCTTCTTCTTCTTTTATAAAAGTTATTTATTAATTATAATCCTCTCTTTTGGCAGAGGAATACCGTTGGTACAAACTAACAACTACCCTCACTACAAGAAAATATCAATTTAGCTAGAAAATTTTAGCTAGGGATCAATCCATAGCTAAATTGTAAGGGATTAGCTAGGAAATAGCAAGGGATTTATGATTTTTTTGAAAAAAAAAATAGCAACGGATTAGCGATGGATTAGTGAGAAAATTTTACTAAAATTTTGCAAAAAAAGCGGGAGATTTAGCGATGGATTAGCGACAAAATTTTTGTAAATTCCACAAAAAAATGGGGATTTTAGTGACGAATTTAGCGATGGATTAGCGACGGAAAATTTTCGTAACTCCACTCAAAAAAAGTGGGGATTTTAGCGACGGATATTGCGACGGAATATCCCTCGCTAATAAAAGTCTAAAATTAGTGATGGATTTAGCGACAAATTTTTCCTAGCTAATTTTAGCGATGGATTTTTCCTTACTAATAAAATCATTGATCTATGAATGAATTTAGCGACAGATTTTTCATTTTTAATAAAATCCATGATTTAGCGATGAATTTTCCCTTTCTAATAAAATCCATGATTTAGCGACAAATTTAGCGATGGATTTTCCTTGCTAATAAAATCCATGATTTAGTGATAGATTTAGCGATGAATTTTCCCTTACTAATAAAATCCATGATTTATCGATGGATTTAGCGATGGATTTTCCCTTGCTAATAAAATCCATGATTTAGCGACGGATTTAGCGAGGCTTTCCTTTTCTAATAAAATATGTATTTTAGCTACGGATTTAGTGAGTGAATATCCATAGCTAATAAATCCATAAATTAGTAATGGATTTAGCGATGGTATTTCCGTAGAAAATAAAATTTTTATTCTTGCGACGGCTTTAGGGACAGAATTTCCTTGCTATTAAAATTTGTAATTTAGCGACGGATTTAGTGAAGATTTTCTCGAGCTAATAAAATCCATAATATATCGACGAATTTTCCCTAGCTTATAAAATCTATAATTTAGTACGGATTTAGCAATAGTATTTCCCTAGCCAATATTTAATTATATAATTTTTTTACTTATTATTTGTATTAATATTTTATTTAATTTTGTATATTAAATTTATGTTATTAGTCTATAGATGAGCAATCCTTGAAACACACATTCTCCTCATAAAATAAAAAAATGATATTATAAATAATTAATTTAAAATATATAAAAATACAAAAAAAATTATATTAATAAGGACTAAAATAACTATTTTTATGATGTATTAATTTTTTAAAAAATCATTAAAAAAATTTTTCTAAAATTTTTATTGAAGAAACTAAATAATGTAAATTAAAGTAACATTAAATAATTAATTCAAAAGTATAATAATTTTTTCGATAATTTAAAAATTAAATTAACATACATTAAAATTTCTACTAATTTAAATGTAAATTAATTCATTGTATGATAAAATATAAAATATTTTCAAAAATATCTGAATTAACGAATAAACTAGTAAATATTAATATTATTATAAGTATTAAAAAATTTTATGATAAAAACTTTTAAAAAAATAAATAATACAAATCTTAAAAATCTTGAAATATAATAAAATATAATTTTTTCAATAAAGTGAAAAGAAAAGAAAATAATAATTATAAATAAATATATAGATGTTTAATCCTACTAAAATTTATAAAAATTAAATAATTGAGTAATATTTTTACAATTAGCATTAAACATTAAGTTTTTATTAAAATAATAAATATTACTTTTTTTAATTATCTTCTCATCTTAAGTAATTTTTTCAACTTTAAAAATTATTATTTATATCAAAAAATATGAAATTTTATGCGTTTAAAATTATTTCATATTATCTTTGTAAAAATTAATATGAATTCTTAAAATTTTATAACTAAAATATATATTTTTATTGATTTTTTAACATTAAGAGCATTTTATAACTTTTAGGCGAGTGGCTAGAAGACAAATCATCTTTTCATTTATATCTTATTATATGAAGTTTGTTAATTTTGTACCTATTTGATATTTTTTTCAAGGAAAACATATTTTTTTATTGTTTATATATTAATTGTTTAATTAATATTATAATAAAAAATTGTAAGGTATTTGTTTTTCATATGTACCTTGCTACACGCACATTAATTTTGTTGAAAAAATTTGATAGTAAATACAATTAATAATTTTGTATTATATATTATATATATATATATATATATATATATATATATATATTGTTTTTTTAATGTTCTAATATTTAAAATTATAAATATTTTCCTAAAATATACATTCTTTCTCTCGACTCGACGCATCTCTAAGACTCTAACACGTGAACCGAAGTCCTCCGATTCCATCTCTCTCTCGATGCATCTCAAACATGTGAACCAAAGTCCTCTGCATTCCATCTATCTCTCGATACCGCTACAACTAAAATTAATTTTAGGTTTAAGTTTTAATTTTTTATTGATTTGAGGTACGTTTATACATTTATTTTTCATTGATTATCTTAGATTGTTTAATCAAAGTGTAAGCATTTATATTTTGATTTTTTTTCATAATATTGAATACCCAATGTCCTTAGTTGCGAGGTTCTAGCTTAATCGATTCTAGAGTTAACCTAATATGACATTCGTTCACTTTAATAATTTCATCAGATAACTCTTGAGTATCAACCCGAATAAATATGTACAGATTTTGTCATATGGAATGTGTTCTACTTATGCTTATCCTATAAATTACTACTAGTTGAGTTGTTAAAACAAACACAACAACTATTATTGAGTTGCCCCATTCATTTACTGGTCATTTCAAGAACTTTTTGTTGTATATTCTATATCTATCTAAGGGTTGTTGGCCTAATATAACTATCAAATTGTTGCATATGATTAACTTTTATGGTGAGACCATTTTATCTAAAATCTCATATGAAGCTAATAATTGAATGTTTCCCTTTAGTATTATGTGTGAAAAGCTCAAAAAAATTATAATGATTGACTTTGTTTTTAGAAAATATTGAAATGGGTTGTCGGTGAAATAGATATCATCATTATATCTAATAGGCACATATCATCATTATATATAGGCACCCAACACTTATTCATATCATTCCTCGACTAATTGGTCTAGAAAATCTTGTTTATTACTATTGGCACTTAAATTAATATTATATTAATATTTTTGTTAAATATAATACTCATGAACTAAAATACTAATCCATTGATAGTCTTGTATTTATTAGGTTGAATAATAGTTATAATTTGTCATTGGAAGAACTATGAAAATTTAAGGAAAATCTAATAAAATGGGTTAAATCACGTGAGCCAAAATACTGAGCAATGTCTGAGTTCCCAAAAAAAAATGAGATAAAACAAAAAATAATTTGGTTGAGTCTTTCAATTCTTAACTTTGTGTTGAACATCATTGACATGTAACTTTCTAATGAAAAATAAGGAAGAGTAGGTAATATATAACATTTCCAAGAGTCAATCATTACTAGTGGCTATATTGATGAATGTTGTTTTTAGAGTTTGCACTAGTTAAACTTATATTAACATTGACAACATGAATATAAAGTGCACATGTAGAAATTAGTAAATGTTGGGTATCCTAAGTGAGCATGCACGTGCAACATTACAATTGATTGGTCAATCCATGATTGAGGTGATTGATATAAATTCTCCAACCAAGAGTTGCTATATTTATGATCATAATCAAGTATTAAGATGAATAGCATGCCATTAATTTGTAAAGATACTATGTATTGGGTAGGACATCATTTAGTTCTCTTTATACCGTCCTCACTCTAAATACCTTGAATCTCAATTTATGAATAAATAGGCTATGTTTTGTTTCAAATGAAACACGACTAGGCATAATAGAAAGACTTACAAGAATCTATTAGTATAATATTTTATCTTTTTTTTATTGATTGTATTAATACCTATATCTTACAACTTATTTTGAGATCATCTTCATATGGTGTACTATTGATTACTGGGTAGTAATCTTCATCATTGATAAATGCCTATTTATTATCATCCATATACATATAACATATTACTACTACTAATACACACACGCACGCACGCACGCATACTGATGGTAACATGTTGCTGCTATAATTTATTACAATAGTATGTATATATTTATATTATATTATATATATATATATATATGATGTAACATGTAACAATGAATACATATATACTACACTATATAAATAAATATATACTAGAATTTGCATTTAAATTTATGAAAAATTAAATTTGATGAAAAACTCAATGAGTGTGTATATAGTGTTGCTAATGTTTTTTACTTGAGGTATGCTAGATGTGGAGCATGCGATATTGCTCACGGTGTGCTTAGTATGAAGCATTGTTTTTGCTCTAATTTTTTCTGAAAAATACTTGAGTAATCCAGGTGTTTTCTATTTTAATTTACTTCACTTATGAATGGTTAAATCAAGATATGCTTTTTATGATTTATGTTTTGTATTATGGTATTTGATTTAAGCAATGTATCTAGGTATAATTATTTGTGATGATGCGTGGTGTGCACTATGCATTACATCTATGAATATACTATTAAATTATTTTGGTCGACCTCTAATTTTTATCATCAATGTGGGCGACATTTGTGTATACATTAGCACTATTTATTTAATTCCACTCTGAAATAGTTAAGGTTCATAAAAACAGAAAAAAAATTTATACGTTATAATTATAAATTTGAAATCACCATATAAACCAAACTTTTTTGGGATTGGATCATATTTCAATACTAGTTATTGATATCCAAGGTTCCTACACACACACACACTCACTCACTCACTCACACATATTATATATATTACAAGACCCTAATCACAATTTCTCACTATTTATACCATGAGGCACACATTTTTTCATAAATAATCATCACAAATACTTTCTTCATGAAAATAAATGATTTCTAATGTCTTTCAATGGATGTTCTACTAATTTTTCTTAATATTTATAATTATGTGAAAATGCTATTTAAACAATGATTATATTTTGATTGATGTATATCCATTATTAATAATTCTGAGATTTATAAAGGATATTAGATGATACTTAACAAATTTTAATACTTATACATAAGTTAGATTTTCCATGTTGTTTGTGTATTTTTTTTTGATAATGTTCGACAATACTCAATGTGTACCAAAGAGAGTCGACACAAATCTGTTATCAAACATGCTCATTTAATAAAATAAAATTTTTAGAAGCTATATAATTATATTTAACAATATACAATGCTTTTCAATATTATCTGATGATATTGATTCAAAGACAAGCTAATATCTTTCTAAAATAACATAGACTCTTTTATAGAAATAGATTATATTTGATATAATTTGATAAAGTTTGAAGTAGCTTGAATATGTCTGATATCATCAATATTATTGATACCTTCTCAATGATTTCAATAATATTCGATACTTTTTTGCCTCTTGTTATATTATAATATTTTGATATATATCCTATCACTACAATAAAATATTGATTTAGGTAGGGAATATTAGCTAGAGATCAATCCCTAGCTAAATTGCAAGGGATTAGCTAGGTAGCAAGGGATTGATAATTTTGGGTTGAGTTTGGGAGAAAGGTAGGTGGATAAAAAAAGTATATTATTTTAAATCTATAACATTTTTGTTTTAGATAGAGGATATAAAACTATTAAAAATATTTAGAAATTTTTAATGTTTATAATCCCCACAATGACGTGCAACACAATATATTTTTTTCTACCAAAAAATATTTTATCAACTTCAATTTATGATTTTAGTTTAACAATGTAGTTTATTATTACTCTAACAATTCAACTTCTACCAAATTTATATTAACTATAATTTATTCCTTTAACAACTGTGGATTATGAAGAGTTTGGGTATCTCTGTAACGATGATGAATTTCATGTCATACAAGAGTATTCTTCTTATGACAACATTCGTTAGGACACCCTTTATCTTGTGTTAATAACATCATCTTTTAACATGTGCTAATTTTTCTATGCTGCAATATGTTTATTTTAAACAATTTAAAAATCTAATAAATATGAGTAGTTATTGTTAGTTGAACATTGTAGTTATTAGTTGAATATCATAACTATTATTTGTAACCTACAAGCTTCAATCTAAGTTTCATGTTTCACTAAATTTGTGGAAGATGTATCTTGTAATAAATATTAATAAAGAATATAAGAAAATATGAGAAGTATTATGGAAATGTATGTATCATTAATGAAACATTAATTTATAGTACTAGCGAATATATGTGAGTACTCTTTTATGTGAGTACTCTTTTATAGTTTAATATGATATAACCATATTTACTAATTAATTTCTAGTCCATAACATATATATTAAATATTATTTCATATCTTAATAAAATAAATATAAATTATTATAATTTCAATAACATCAATACAATATAATAAAAAAAATAGTAACATATCATAAAAATATAGCAAAATGAATTATAAAGAACATTAATAAGTTGTAAATAAAAATAAAAATTCCAAAACTATTGAGAATTATATTTTATTTTTATATTTTTTTATCTTGAGATACTAGGATGAGATGATTAATATAGATTAAAGTATTTAATGTTTCTTTTTACATTTATAAGTGAATTTTTATTTTATTTAATAAATGATAATGTCATTTTATAATTTTTATTCATAAATTATATTATTGTGAGTTTTTATTTATTTATTTAGTTATTTATTTTTTATGGGAATACTCTATATGTATTAATCTTAATATTTTTTCTCAATATATATATATATGGACATGCAGATATATGGAAGAAATTTATGATGCTTTAGTAGAACATCTCTTCGCCATAGAAGCAGTAGTAAATGGTCATTCAAAGTAACTTCATCTCATGTGGAAAATTATAGAAATAAGTGTTTTTTATTCTCTCTCTCTAAACATCATTGCAAGCCATATTTTAGATATTTGTTGAAGTTGTATAACTATATATAAATAGTTGTGTAACTATATATAAATAATTGTATAACATTATAACACTCTATATAATTAAATATAACTATATTTGTAAGTATTTATAGATATATGTAAATCTATATATTTATAAACTTTATATATTTATGTATAACTATTTGTATAAATATATCTATATATAACTATATGTTTAACTATATAAATATATTATAGTTTATATACTACATGTATAATAACATATAACTATAAATAATTATATCTTATTATATTATTACAACTTATATTTAATATACATTTGTATATATTAGTATTCAAAAATGTATTTTAGTATATCCATACCTATATATAACTATATGTATAAATATATGAAAATATATGAACAATATATATACATACATGTATAAATATAAGTTTAACTATACGTGTAACTATATGTATAATCACATGTAACTATATTTATAATCACATGTATAATAACATACAACATCATATTTAATTATATGTGCATAACTATATAAAAAAATTTGTAAAACTAAAAAAAACATTATATAATTAAATATAACAATATTTTTAATTATCTATCATATATGTATACATATATGTAAATCTATATGCTTGTTTATAACTTTGTATATATTTATGTATAACTAAATATAACTACTCATATGAATATATATATGTTTAATGTATATAATTTTATAACTATATATTATATGTATAATAACATAAACTATACGTAATTTTATATTATTAATGTATAACCTATATTTAAATATATAATTAACAACATATATTTAATATACATTTTTTATATTAGTATAAAAAATATTTTTAGTATATCCATACCTATACATAACTATATGTATAAATATATGAAATTATATGAACCAATATATATACATACATGTATAAATATAAGTTTAACTATACGTGTAACTATAACTATAACTATAAGTAAAAATATTTATAATTATATCTATAAAAACATACAACACAATGTTTAACTATATGTGTATAACTATATAAATATCCTTATAACTATAATTAACTCTATATAAATAAATATTAACTTTATTTTAATTGTGTATACATATATGTATACATATATCTAAATCTATATAATGTTTATAACTTTGTATATATTCATTTATATTTACTTAATAACTACTTGTATGCATATATCTATATATAATTATATGTTTAACTATATGTAACTATTTATAACTGCATTTACTCTATGTATCCTAATATAGAATTATATATGGGATAATATTAATTTGTTGAACTAATTTGAAATTAAATGGCATAAGATATAATATCAACAATATGTAAGCACGTAGAATGAGAGTATCCGTTGATCAGCTCATATATGGTATAATACAAATAAGGGTCGTACTCTTACCTAATCCCAGCCCTTGGGCCTTAGGCTCAAATATGAACTTATGTATGATAAAAGATGTCATATTTGATCGGTTTATATAGAAGAAATTTTATTTTCTTTTATATAATTTTTCATTCTAACACTGCACTCTCTATGTGTATCTCTCTCTCCCTCTCTAATTCTTCCTGTCACTCTATTCCTCTTTTTCTTTATGTGTCATACTCTCGTTATTTTTTTCTTGCTCTCCTTTCTTGCTTGTTCTCTCTCTCCCCTCACTCTCTCTCCTCACTCTCCCTCTTTCTCTCTCTCTCTCTCCTCTCCCTCTCTCTTCCTCCTTCTTTGTTTCCCTCTCTCCCTTTCACCAGTAGTCCCCCTCTCTCTTTCTCCTTCTCTCTCTCCTTCTCTCTCTATCTCTTCACCCGTCTCCCCATTTCTCTGCCCCCCTCTCTCTCTCCCCACCTTATCTCTCTCTCTCTCCCCTCTCCTTCAAACATTAAATGTCTTTTTTGCTTTCCTTTCTTGTGCATTATCATACTTTGCACCCTCTATCTAGTATAACTATGATATCTATTAATATTTATCGTGCTAAAAATTGTTTTATCTATTAATGTAGATTCTACAAATGCATTGCGTCGATATTCACGATATTTAATTTGTAAATATTCATCTGTAAGTAATTTTATTTAATTATTTTTATATTTTGAAGTAATAGAATGTATTATTTATAATAATGATTGGACATTATTTTTTGTAAATAAAACAAGGCAAAATGAGCTCAGATCATCAATTGATGTACAGAAGGGTTATTAATGGATATTTGAATATAGATTTTTTGACTAGGCTTGAAACTTTCATCAATTTTACATGTAGTCAACGAGATTGATGGATGGAAAAAAAATTAAGTGCCCATGTATCATCGCAAGTGTTAGAATATCCCTTTTCATGATGCAAACACTATAAGATATCATTTGGCTAAATATGGCTTTGTGCCAAATTATTTTGTTTGGATTTATCATGGGGAAAGTACAATGTCTTTGAATATTGACCAAAATGAGGGTATTGAATCATTTGCTTGTGCTGAAGAATCATCAAACACATACCATAGAATGATCACAGAAGCTGCTGGTGCTAACTTCAATATGGATTACAAGATGAACCACCTAATCCTGAAACTCCGAAATTTTATGAAAAGCTTAAAGCTACAGATAAAGAGTTGTGGCCTGGTTGTAAAACACATTCACAATTGTCACTTGTGGCTCGACTAATGAGCAATAAGTCAGAAAATCATATGTCTGAGAAATTATTTGACCATGTGACAGAAATGATGAAGGAGATTGTTCCGGATAATAATTTGATCACTAACAACTTTTACAACACTAAGAAGTTACTACGAGGAATGGGTCTACCAGTAGAAAAAATTGATTGTTATTTAAATGGATGCATGTTATATTGAAGTGGTGATATTGATTTAATTAGCTGTAAGTTTTGTGACCATCGTCAATTTACGAAGGCACCTCGTGTTGTAGATACAACAAAAAATAAAGGTTATCTTTAAGAAGATATATTATTTTCTATTAATTCCTCGATTACAGAGACTATATGCATCAAATGCTACAACAAATGATATGAGGTGGCATTCCGAGCATGAGGTTGAAGAATGGGTAATGCGTCATCCATCAGATTCACCTGCTTGGAAGCATTTTAATTATATACATCAAGATTTTGCAGCAGAAAGTCAAAATGTGATATTGGGTATCTGCACTGATGGATTTCAGCTATTTGGGCAATCTGGACAATAGTATTCAACATGGCCAGTGATAGTGATACCTTAGAACTTGCCTCCGTGGTTGTGTATGAATGAGCAATATATGTTTTTGTCAATATTGATTCCAGGGGCAAAAAATCCGAAAGACAAGCTGGATATTTTTTTACACCCTCTTATTGCATAGTTAAATCATTTTAGGGATGTTGGCGTGAATACATACGATATCTCAAAGAAGCAAAATTTCATTATTCGGGAAGCCCTTATGTGGACAGTAAGTGACTTTCATGCATATTCAATGTTGTCTGGTTGGAGTACTACAGGATGATTCACATGTCCATATTGCATGACAAATTTTTATGCATTTACCCTCAAATTTAGTGGCAAACAATCATGTTTTGATAACTATCGTAAGTTTCTACCTACGAATCATCCATTTCGAAGAAATAGAACTACATTTCAAAAAAATAAAACTGTGATGACAGCTGCACCAGCAGTTCGTTCGGGAGATGATATTATTATAGAGATTTAGTTTGGGTTTTAAGAAGGTAACTGAAAAGGATGCTACTTGAAGTAATGGACCAATAGGCAAAATATATGGCTGGAGGAAATGTAGTATATTTTGGGACTTGCCTATTAGAAGTTCAATTTAATTCATCATAACTCAGATGTAATGCATATTGAAAAAAAAAGTTTTTGACAATGTTTTCAACACTATCCTTAATGTAGACTGAAAAACAATAAACACTTTAAAATCAAGACAATAGTTGAATGATTACTGTCGGCATCCTGAATTGAAACTGAATGAGGAAATAGGAAAATTCCCTAAAGCTTGCTACACACTTGATAAAAAGGCAAGACAGAAATTATGTGAATGAGTTAAAAATTTGAAATTCCCCAATGGATATGTGTCAAATATGATTAGATGCATGGATATGAAGAATCTTAAGTTATTTGGAATGAAAAGTCATTACTGTCATGTTTTTATGCAGAGATTAATACCACTTGCATTCTATGAATTACTTCCACTAAGTGTTTGGAAGGTCCTTAAAGAACTTTGTTTTTCAAACAGCTAACTACAACCACAATCAAAATAGGTGACATGGTGAGGCTGGAGAATGACATTCCACTTATTATTTGTAAGCTTGAACAGATATTCCCACAAAGTTTTTTTGACTCAATGGAGCATTTGCTGGTCCATTTAGCATACGAAGCAAGGATTTCAGGGCCAATGCAATTCAGGTGGATGTATCCTTTTGAGAGGTAAATACATATAATTTGCTGTGTTTTATTAATTCATACTTTAAGTAATATTGTAATTTAATCAAATTGAAACCTAACATTGTGGTTGTAGGTATCTTCATAAGTTGAAATTGAATGTTAGAAATAAGGCAAAAGTTGAAGGCTCAATTTTCAATGCATATTTAGTAGAAGAAGTATCATCATTTTGTTCTTATTATTTTGATGATCATGTCAATACAAAGAATAGAAATTTGCCGTGGACTTATGAAGGTCATTTGATGGTGGAAGATGTTCTATGGACAAACTATCTATCTTCAAGCACCTTGGAAGATCAATGAAAAGATGTATGATAGATGAAGAGTACAAAGCAACCTGGAGCTACGTTTTACTTAATTGTGAGGAGGTTGCACCATACATTGAGTATGTATACACAAAATGGTAGGAGGTTTAATCATAGTTTAATTTTATCTTTAATAGGAATTATTAAAAATTGATATACATTTTTCTTTCTTTTTGTATTTGTGTAGTATTTATGCTGAGTAGTTAATATAGGCAACCAGTAATTTCCAGCAATGATGTCGATTATATGCTAGAAACTGAATTTGTGAATTAGTTCAAAAATTATGTGAGAATTATTAAGTTTTACATTTTTGAATTATTTAATTTATTATTATCTTTTATTTGTTAATATCAATTTTTTAATTTATATCACAGGCAATTGATTATTCAAATGGAGATTCAAATATTTTATTCAAAATCTAAGTGAGGACCCATTTTGTTATGTGACAACCTATCCTGGGTATTTTTGTTAATGGATATAAATTTCACACAATCGGACACGGTTCTTCTAAAATAATAATGAATAGTGGTGTATGAATTAAAGGTACAAAATATAGTGCATATGAGATTGATTATTATCGTCAACTCAAAGAAGTTATTGAGTTGGAGTATCTTGGACTCGAAAATAATAAGATTTTATTATTTATGTGCGAGTGGTTTGATCCTACACCAAATGTAGGCACCAAGATTCATTTGGATTATAAGCTAGTGGATGTTAACCATAAACGTAGATATAAGGGATATGAGCCATTTATTATGGTTTTTCAAGCTGCACAGGTATATTATTATACATATCTGAGTTTATCTCGTTAAACGAGAGATTGGTGGGTAATTTGCAAGATCAAAGCTCAATCAAATTCGAAGTATCAACATCGCAACAAAGAAGTGCAGACTTAGAAATTACACCAGTATTCTAGGAAGATGACATAGATAATATTGAGCCTTTGAATGTAGATGAAGATCCAGAAAATTTATGTGACTAAAATGGTGGCACTGTAGAAATTGAAGATGATGAATTTATATCTGAAGATGAGTTCGAACTTCTATCGGAATCAGACGAAATATCAGAAGATCCATTGGAGGATGACAGGGATGCCGATAATTAAATTGTTATAAATTTATTATAATTTAAACTATCAAAGATATTTTATATTTTGTTGAAATCTATCGGTGTGTTTATTCAAAAATACATGCTTGTTCAAAATATTTTATTTTTGTTATTTGTTTTATTTTGTAAAGTAGATGGCACCTAAAGGATGTGGCCATGGTGGAGGTGGACGTGGACACAGAAATGAAACCAAATTCATCTAGTATGTTACATCATGTAGCAGATTATTTACCATCTCATAGTCACCATATCTAGACTTCAGCATCACAATCACCATCTCCATTTCTATCACCATCACCATCATTGAGACCTCTACTATCACATTTATCAAATGTAAGCCCACCAGCGATTGTGCTTCCTACAAACACTTTTGACTCCATCTCTATCTTTACCCCCATATTTTACACCGATTGGTCCCCTATTTACAATACCAATGACATCATCAAATGATGTGCCTTCCTCTGTAGTCAGTGCAAAGTTAGAAATTGATATTGTGGATGTGAGGTAGAAAGAATATGTAAAAATAACTTGAAAAAAAGAAATTGTGATGTTACTGTCAGTTGTTTTTTTTATATTGTTATGATATGCTTGTTATCTATGTTATTTATTTATTTGTACAGTTTTATTCCATCTCACAAGTATTCGACTATAATTAAATACTTTCAAGAAAATGGCTGATGCTAAAGCTTTCTCCTAGAAGAAAATTTCTGAATCAACAAATGAGTTATATTTTAATGACTTTCAGGAAAAAATAACAAAACAAAGAATTGAAAAATAATTATCTAATTACTTAACTTTTATGTTGGTTATTTTTCAAGTAGTAATTTATTATGTTCTTGTTGTTAATATAAATTATTTTGTCATTTTTCTATTATATAATCAGTGCACATGGGCACCCAAATTTGATGGAAAGATAAAGCCATTATGGGACATCAAAGCGGCTTAACGGTAATCTGATTTTGTCTATAAATTAAAGAAAATGAAGAAATGTCAGATTTTATATTTGAGGAAGACTGGCTCGAGTGGCTTAATTATTGGGAGGAGCCAGATGTGAAGAAAAAATCAGATATTACCAGCAAAAATCGATGAAGTGAGGTTGCTAGACTAGGTATATGAATCTGTTGTCCTAATAGTCCAATAAATATAATTTCTGCATGGGTTTATTAATTTTGTTAATTTTTTTATCATTTGTTTTTTTATGAATTAATAAAAACATATTCTAAGCTTGAGAATTAGGTCGAGATCCAAATTGTTATGAGATTTTAGGAAGAAACATGTGAAGAAAGTGGATGGTTAGTATGTTGACAACAAGTCTCAGGGTGAATGCTGTAAAAAGTTAGTATATTAATAGACTTTATAAAACTACAATACAGTATGGAAATTATTTTGAATGCAAAATATTATTTTATTTTTTTTGTAAATCTGGAATAGTTTTTAGCTTTCTCATGACTAATGGAGAACGTGTGACAGCTATTCATCAACAAGTTGAGGGTTCTATGGATCTTCAACCAATTGACTATTATCCTATTTATTTGGAGACAATAGGAGGTCGAAAGTAGCTGTAGTGTACCGAAATCGGCTCTAAAGGAGTGACATTTTGTTGTAGCAGTCGTGCTTATAATTCATCTATCTCAGCAATGGTGGATGAGGTAGTCGAACAACAAGCAATGGAAACAAATGAACGTATTGTAGATATGGAGACTGAAATTAAAAAGAAGTATGAGCAGATAACTAATTTGATAGAAGAAATGCAAGAAATTAAAGAAATCAAAAAAGCAATGCAACAGTAGATGTCCTATATGGAGTCACGGTTAATTACTTGGCACATTAGATAGCATTCTAAGATCCAGTTGCAGATCCTCACAGGAGAGGCTAGCATTCCCTACAAATTATAAGGATGATTGAATATGAGAATTATTTCTGAACTATTATTTATTTTTGTCTATGTGTAGAAAATAAGTATGATATTTTTTTGTAGGTTCAATTTTTTTATCCTGGTTTTGTTCTTTCCTTTCTGATGACCAAATTATGAATGTTTGTAGGACACATTATGTGAGTGAAAAGAAAAAATCCTGATTCAAAGCATTCATACATTACCATGGTCCTTCCAAGCATGGGTCCGCTATTTATCGTTTCAGCTTTATCAAAAGAGGGCTAGCTTATCTTATCGTTATTATTCTAAAACATTTTATTTTGCACTCTCTTATCTCTAAACATAATTGATGGACATCTTTTGGATTTTTGTTGAAGCTGTATGACAATCACCATTAATTTGTGTTGTGTTTATCTCTCCTAATATTTTGTTTTATAAATATGTGAATATGTTTTGTGTCTCTGAATTTTCTAGGTAGAGTTTTAGCAAGTATAGGCCGTGTAAAAGCCAATCTTCATGCACAGAAGCAACGGCAGCGATGGCAGCGACGTCTGAGGTGGCAAGTAGCTGTAGCCGTGGCAGCGGCAATAGCGGTGACAACAGCGGCAGTAGCGGGAGTGGTGGCGGTAGCAGGAGCAGCAGCAACGACAACCAATGTGGTATATACATACGTATATAGTTAGTATATATGTACATATAATAATACATTATTTTATGTACATATATACTGAGTATATATATGTACTCAGTATATATGTACGCAAAATACTACAGTTTATATGTACATATACTGTAGTAATATATGTACAAATGAAATACTAGTATATATGTACATTTTTGCTGCAGCAATATATATTTATCAAAACATCATTTTTTTATTTATTTTGATTTGATTTGGTGGTGTAAATTTTGTATAGATATGGTACCGCATTGTTCCCATACGAAGCTTGTATAAGTGAAGACATATTTTAAAAACATGAAGCAATGTGACTCGGAAAGCATTTTCGCAGCGGAAAGTTGGTAATCAGAGGAGCAGTGAGAGTGAAAGCAAAATTCAATGCATTGATAAATTATACTTTATGCATAGTTGGTAGATACATTGATAAATAAGATGTAATATAATTTTTATTATTTTTTTGTTTTAGTTATTTAAAATATTGTATTAGAACAAGTTATTAAATGAATTTTTTTTATTTAAAATTTTCATTCTAGTTTCTATTTTTATTAATATAATTTTAAAATATTAAATTATTTAATTAAATTTTTGTTGAAAGTGTATGACAATCAACTGTAATTTTTGTTTGTTCATGTCTATAATAACTATTTTTATATATCTGTGAATATGTTTGTGTTTCTCCAAAAATTTTGGGGTTGAGTTTTAGCCTATTATAGGTATGTAAAACTTATTATCATCAGTGGTAGCTGTGGCAGCGGCGGCAGCATGATAGTGATGGCAGTGGTGGCAGTGGCACCAGAAGCGGACAGTAGCGGTGGTGGTAGTGGCGGCGTCGGTAGTGGCGGCGTCGGCAGTGGCGGCAGCGACGATAGCGGTAGTTAATGGTAGCAGCGGCAATGGCTACAGCGGAGGCAGTAGAGATAGTGGAGGAAGTGGCAGCATCAGTGGCTGCAATGATAGTGGCGGCAGCGGTGGCATTAGTGGCTGCAGTGCTGTAGTGGAAGCAACGGCAGCAGCAGCAGCAGCTACAACGAAGGCAGCAGAGGTAGTAGAGGATGTGGTAGTGGCAGTAGCGACAGTGACATTAGTAGGAACAGCAGCTACAGTGGCCAGTAATAGACAGTGGCGTAGCGGAGGCAGCTGTGGCAACAGTGGAGCGGGGGGCGGCTACATTGGCAAGGGCAGCAGCATCGGCAGCAGCCACAGCGCAGCGGCAGCACCGGCAGGAGTGGCAATGATAGTGTGAGCAGTAGGAACGACAACAAATGTGGTATACACATACGTATATAGTCAGTATATACGTACATATAATTCTATAGTATTTTATGTACATATATACTTAGTATAAATATACTCGTTAAATATATACGCATAATATAGCAATTTATATGTACAAATACTACAGTAATATATGTTTGAGCGAAATGCTAGTATATATGTATATTTTTGCAGTAGTAAAATATATTATCAAATCATAGTTTTTTTTAATTTATTTTGATTTGATTTAGTGGTTTAAATTTCTTACAGATGTGTACCGCATTGTTTCCCATATAAAGCTTCTATAAGTGAAGGGATTTTTCAACAGACATGAAGTAGTGAGACTCGTACAGCTTTTTCGCAGCGGAAAGTTGGTGATCGGAGGAGCAAAGGGAGAGGAAAGTAACGTTAATACATTGATATATTATACTTTATGCATAGCCGATAGATACATTGATTACTAAGCTGTAATATAATTTGTATTTTTTTTGTTTTAGTTATTTAAAATATTGTATTAAAATAAGTTATAAATAATTTTTATTGTTTACTTTAATATTTTCATTTATAGTTTTTATTTTTATTAAATTTAATATAAAAATATTAAAATATTTAATTAAAATTTAGTTTAAGATGTATGATAAAAATAACTATTTTTTATAAATCTGTAAAAATGTTTCCGTGTCTTCAAATTTTTTGGGTAGAGTTTTTAGCCTATTATAGGTATGTAAAAGCCTATTATCAGTAGTAGTAGCAGCGGCGGTGGCAATGGTAGTGGTGGCAGTAGAAGAGGCATTAGTGGCAGAGGTGGCGGCGGCAACAGTGGTGGGTATAGTGGCAGCAGTAGTGGCGGGAGCAGTAGCGTTAGGAGTGGCGGCATCGGAGGTAAAGGCAACTGCTGTAGCAGTGGCTACACCAAAAGTAGAGGTGGTAGCGGAGGTAGCTGCAACTGCACCATAAGTAGTGGTAGCACTGGAAGCAATGGCAGAGGCGGCAATGACAACAGCAGCGGTGGTGGTAACAGCGGTGGTGGCGGCAGCAGCGGACAGCGGTAGTGGTATTGGCAGTGACAGCGGCAAGGGCAGGAGCGGCAGTGAGAGTAGTAGCAACAACACCATATGAGATATGTAACGTATGAATACAGTCAGTATATACGTACATATAATACTATAGTATTTTATGTACGTATATACTGAGTATTTTGTACTCAGTTTATACGTACAGATAATACTACTATTTTTATGTACATATACTGCCGTAATATATGTACTAGTGAAATGCTAGTATATATTACATATATACTATAGGATTATATATGTATCAAAACATAACATTTTTTTAATTTGACGGAGTGGTTTAAATTTTTTATAGATATGATACCGCATTGTTTCTCATACAAAACTTCTATAACTAATGAGATTTTTCACTAGACATTACGTGCAGTTAATCAGATAGTTTTGTCGTAGTAGAAAAATGATGATCTGAGGAGCAGAGGGAGAGAAAGTAACGTCAATGAATGGATATATTATACTTTATGCACTACCGGTAAATACATTGATGAATAAAATGAAATAAAAGTTGTTTTTTTTGTTTCAATTATGTAAAATATTGAATTTGAATAAGATATTAAATGATTTTATTTTTTATCTACTATAAATTATTTATTGTTTCAATTTTTATTCAATTTGATATAAAAATATTAAATTATTTAATTGAAAAATTTTAAAATAAATTAAATTCTGAAATTATTTTTGAAATTAAAATAGCTAGGGTATATTCTCTTGTTAAATTAGCAAGGGAAAATCCCTTTCTAATTTAGCTAGAGAATTTTCTCTAGCTACAAATTAGCGACGGATATCCAGTCGCTAATTTTATTTAGCTAGGGACTATATCCGTCGCTAAAATTTTTTGACCAACACTTTAGCTTGGGAATCATTCATCGTTATTTTTGTTTAGCAACAGAATATCTCGTTTATCTTGCTAATTTTGCTAGAGAATTTGTCTTTTTTAGCAATGGATTTTTTCATCGCTAACTTTTTAGCTAGGTACACTTCCATTGCTAAAATTTAGCAAGAAACACTTTAGATAGGGAACTGATCTGTCGATAATCCATCCCTATATCCCTTTTAGCGATGAAAAATACCCATTTAGCTAGTGAATTATCCCTAGTATATGGGATTTTTCTTGTAGTGCCTGCTCTCCATTACACCTGTTCCTAGTCTCAAATAATAACTATTTAAACACAAGATATAACTACAAAGACTTTTTCTGAATAACACAATTTAATAAGATCGAAGCTTAGTGAGGCCTTTTGTTATCTATGGGCTTTCTCGCTTGCTTCAAATGAGTCTGGGTATCACCTTCTTCCTTTGTCTATCTCTTTTTAAGATAACCTTCTTTGTGCTACCTTGTTGTCCTCTTCCACTTTACAAGATACTTTGTGATATTGCTTGTTCCTTCTTTTTCTCGGAATCTACCTGCCAGCCTAATTTCGGCCTCATACCTACATAACAACCACTAACCCCCCCATTTTACCCTAATCATTTCAGCATATATACTAACAATAAAATTTAAGCCTCTTTGTTGGATCTTTATGTTGCTCCCACTACTCCCCATTTCTATTTTTTATTCTTTCATCAACCTGATATATCCACTCTTCTGTCTCTATTTGGAACCTCCATGCACTTGCTGAAAAAAATACCCACTAACATAGCACCTAACAAGTGGCCTTTGATTCTACGAATTTACATACCAGCCAAACACGACCCTTTCAAAGAACACATTCCGACACAGACATAACACAAACTACAGACACATTCAGATTAATACAAAAACTTAATGCCGCACTTTACCAACTATTTTCACAATAACAAACTCATGCAGAACACTGAAATCTACACTTCCTGCCACATTACTCCTCTGCTAGTTCCCTGCTACTCTTTAATGACAACACCTAAACCTGCCCCCCTGCACACACCAAGAAGACCAAGAAACCTACCTACCTCATTCCCAAACCCCCCTTGCTTGCAAAAAAGAAAAAAAAGTTAAAACTAATGCAGAATAAATTTCTCCTTCTAGATCTTTAGGCTCGAGCACCCCATAGAGTAGAATAACCAGATCCTGCCCATTACACTCCTCGCAAAAAATTCCTGCACAGAAAAACTTCAAGCCATATTGATCATAAGCAACATTTTAACCATTATCAGTGGGTATCATAACCTACCTTTTTTAATCCTACATAAGGAAAGAAATTCTATCCAGTCTAGCTAGTCCTTTTAGTTTTTCTGGCATAGTCTCCTCATCATACTCATTTTCTACTTTAAGTAAACCTATACTAGCTAAATTAACTGCCAGTGCATTTGCTTCCCTATATATATGCAATATCGATACATTCAATTATACCATGAGGTTTATAACTATATCAATCTCCTCATACTTCTATAAAGTTTTTCTATTATTTAATAGATCCACCAGTAACTTGGACTCTACCTGAATTTGTAAGTTCTTTAATCCAAGCTCATTATAGACATATAGTCCTCTTTTTAGTACACAGATTTCTGAGTGAAGAGCCGAGGAGGCTTTGCAAGGAAGAGTAATAGCTTTAATGATATTCCCTTGAGAATTTCTACTTACTCCTCCCCTTGCTGCCCCCTATATCTCTGTTAAAACTACCATCCGTGTAAGAGAAAGCTTACCTACAGTCGGCTTATTCCATCTTATGCTTCTTACCCTATTTATGTTAATCTTTTTAGTTTGCCAGCTCCCATGTATCTTGACTAATCTATCTACCTCCGTATCTTCAACCCTAATAGTCCTTGTACATGATATATTACTAATTTCATTTATGATATCCTTTAAAATTCCAGCTAAATTCATCTTTATTCCCTCAAATCTTCTTTTATTTTCTAGCTTTCCATCAAACATCAAATGACTACGAGTGGAAGATTTTGAATAAGCCATTTTCTAATTAGGCTCTTGATGATTCCCTTCCCACTTTTAATTCTATCTACTAACCCTACCACTTACCACTTATTTGGTTGTATTTTTCTCTCGTTCCTTTTTAGACATCTGCTATAATTTTCTCTTCTGAGAATAAATGATCTATTGATTCTACTTGCCTCAAATAGCATTCACCTCTGGATACCATCTTATGCCTTTTCTTTGAACATTTGTATCTACGGTATAGCATTAGCAAAAATTTTCCATGCAACGCGAATTTATTTTCTATGGGATATCCACCTTCCAAGCCCATTTGACATGTGATTGTGCATGTCTTTTTAATTCTTATCAATCTTTTTGGGATTAAATGGAATGTTCCTCTGCGGGTAAGTGCCCATTCGAGTTCACTTTTTTTCAGTGGTCCGAGTGCACTTCAACTATCTCTTTTTTGTTTTACCAGCACATTCCAATTATGAAGCCTTCTTCAAACAACTTGTCCTTATCCCATCATATTTAGTTCTGATATATTTGGCCCCATAGATTATCATTTTCTTTTAATCTCTGCATCCTTTGCATTTCCATGTAGTGATCCATATCCTGTAAACTAATTATCGCTAATCTGCTTCATTTTTGGAAAACAAATATTTTGTTAGCTTTTCTAACGAGCTTCAGCATTCCGTCTTTTTACCCCATAAAATAGTCATTTCCATTTCTAATTTCTTAATAAAGCTTTTTTAGAGGGTGGATGACTGACAAGATATGGACCAACGTGCTTGGGGGACATGAGAAATTAAAGTGATGCTACCCCTAAATCTGAATAATCTTCTTTCTAGTCTGCTATTTTCTTTCTCATTTTATCTTGTAAAAAAAATTAAATGTTTTCTCTGAGTCTGCCTTCATATATAGGGCAACCCAGGTACATATGGCACCTTTGTTTTTGTGAAGCCGGTGATATTTTTAATCTTATTAGCAACTTTCTCTGAAGATTTTTCTGCAAACATCAAAGATCTACTACTCACATTCGTGAAAATTATCACGTCATCAGCATAGGCTAAACAGCCTATTCTTGGAGTGTTTTTTTGGTTTCCTGAAAGAAAGTAGATTTCCTTCCGACATTCTTCTGTTTAAGCTAAGAATTAGTAATTCTAAATATATATCAAATTAAAAAGAAGGCAGCGGGTCTCCTTGTCTTAACACTCTTTTTGGCCCAAACTCTTCCTCTTTTTTACCATTCACAATAACTTTCACCCATACACTCGAAGCACACCTGTATATCAAATCAATACATGATTCCGAGAAACCAAATTTTCTTAAAGAAAAACAGAGTATATCTCATTCTACCCTATCGAATGCTTTCGATAAGTCTAGTTTCACTCCTAAATTATTTCCTCTTGTTTTAATTACTATTTCTTTTCATTATTTTTGAAGCTAATCTATATTTTCAATCATTAATTCTATTTTTAACAAACCCTGTTTATTCTTGTGATATATATCTGGTAGGATACAACTTAATCTACCTTGTAGGATCTTTTCCAGGATCTTATAGGACCGCATTACACAGATTAATTGGTCTAAAGTCTTCACCATTGTTGCAGCGATTCTCTTTATGAAATTAAAACAATAAAGGAATTCACCCATGCCTTAGGAATATCTGCTCCTACAAAAAAACTTGAAACTATAGCCATAAGATCATTTTTAACAATATGTCAAGAAATCTGGAAAAAAATAATTATTCCAGCCGTTTGCCCAGCCGCACTATCCTTGTCCAGACTGAAAACATATTTCTTACCTCTACTTCTTCCAGAATCGGTGTCCATTTTCAGATTTTGCTCATTTGTGATGATTGCCCTAATTTATTCAATAGAGAGCTTCCTCATGTCGAACCTGCCCACATAAAGATTTTTAAAGACATTATCAAAGGAGGTCCCTATTTCCTTGGCATCCTCCACCCAAGCACCTCACTATTTTTTATGCCTTTAATCTTATTTCTTTGTGCTTTGATTTTGTGCATATTTTGAAAAAATTTAGTATTTCTATCACCATCTTTTAGCCATTTAATCTTAGCATGCTGCTTCCAGCAGATTTCCTCCATATGCAATCTAAGCTTCAACTGACCCTTAGCCTGACTTATTTTAAGTCTAGTTTCCTCATTCTGAATGTTGTCATTTTCTAATTCTAGCTTCTCCACCTCTTCCTCCACCTGCTTAATCATTTGGTTTAAATTACCAAAAACTTCTCTATTCCATTTTTCCAACATCTTTTTAGTCTGTATAGCTTAATTATTAGAACTTACATAGGTATTTTTAATGCTAGCTCTATCCATGCCTCTCTTACCACCTTTTTGAACTCTAAATTCTTTACCCACATATTCTGAAATTTAAAGCTCCCTGCTGATCGTTGATTTTTGTGAATCGATATAAGCAACGGGCTATGATCCGAATAGGTTCTGTTTAAATCCCTCTGTCCTGTTACCCCTTGACAGGATACTAACTTAGCTTTACACATAACCCTATACAGTCTTGCCCAAATTGCTCCTTTTTTGTGCCAGTTATTACAACAAATAAAGCTCGAGCCTATAAAGTCTACTTCCATTAAGTTAGCAATAGTGATTATGTCATTAAATTGAGACATAGCCATTGTATCTGGAGATTTTTCTCCTCTTTTTTTATAGTACACTTTTTATTACATTAAAATATTTTCCTATAATCAATGGAGTGTCATTATTGCTATTTTTTCATCTCCTTCCATAAATCTATTCTATCTTTTTTAGCATTTTTAGCATAAACTACTAAAATTATTTCTTCTACATCTTTATGCATTTTAAAATGTACTACCTCCTCTGTGTCTTTTAAGATTATAATGTCCAGATTATTATGCCACATAATCCAGAGTTTACAATTTATATTTTCATACGCATTATTAAATCCTAATATTTTACTGTATTTAGCCAATTGGTCTTTTTGTATCATGGGTTCTACAATAACAACTAAAGAGATTTTATATATTTTTATTAAATATTTTAGCCTATTTATCGAGGAGTTCTTAGCCACCCCCTTATATTCCAGTAAAGACAACTATCCATTAAAACCTAATTTTGCTTGAGCTCTTGTTGTGCATTTAGACTCGTAAGTCTTATTTAAATGTTTCTTCCTATTTCTTAGAGACTTAGGTGTGTTAAGAGTGAGTTTCATTATTTCCTTATATCTTAATTTTTGTATGAGTTGCATAGCCATTTGTTTCATGGCTTCCATGGCTTAACCCTAGTAAGCTTCTCCCAATCCTCTTCAAAGATTTCTAAATCATCCTTATCATTTTCTAGCTTACTCTCCTCATTTTATTACCCATTACCTATTGATGGATAGTTATAAATTTCTGATTCTTCTTCTAGAAAATCCAGAAGGTCCTCATCCATCTAGCTATAGTCCTACTCCTTCTCCATTAAGACCCTCCTAGGTTTAGACCTCTTACTCCTCTTCCTTTTACTTTCACCACCTCCCAACATTCATCTTCCCCACCCTCTACCCATTCTTCTGCCCTTACCACTGCCTCTATTTCCTTATTACTGCCAACCTCCTCTTTGGTTTGAGTCCCCACCTATTCCTCCCTACCCTCCATTTCTTTCCCTAATTATGTTTCTAATGGCTCACCCTCATCTAGAATGTGTTTTTAGGCCCCTTCTTCCCTTCTAATCCATTCCATCCTTCCTCTACCCCCTTGCCCCTTCCCTATGCCCTTCTTCTCTAACCCCAACCTACACTCCCCCAAAGCATGCCCTAACCTCTTGCAGCCTTGACAGTAAGGAGGTAGGTTTTCTGGAGTGACAGGTTGCCAAAACCTCTCACTCTACTCTCCCTTTCCACTACCTATCCAAATCATAGTAGGTGGTTCTGTAAGTAAATTGCATTCAACACATACCCGAGCATTATTCGGCCTAGTCAGGGAAAGTGTCGCCTCATTCCGTAGAATTGGCTTACCCAAGCATGAAGAAATAGCATATAAGGAGTGGATATTATAGAGATACACAGGGAGGTTTAGGAGTGAGAACCATACCGGAGCTAGAGGCACCTTTTTGTGTGGGCTGAAGTTTTTTGTCCACTTTATAATTCGCATAGAATATCCAATGACTTGCCATAACCCCCTTGGTCATTTACGGTGGAATCTTCTTTTATACAGCACTTTAGGAAGAGGTGTTTAGCATCGTAGTCGGCAAATTTCACCCTTTCCTTAAGCTTTAATGAAGTGATAAATGACTGTATATTGTTCGTGCGAGGTCTGCCATGGGAAAACTTTTCTATTAACATGAGCTTGAAGGGCTCTCTAAGCCTGTGTAACTCTTCCGAAGAGAAGTGAATCGTGGAACTCCCTTCTTTGTTTCGAACAATGGAGAAGGTGGCGTGCGTTTAGTAAAAATTGAAAAAAGGACTTCTTATTTGATAAGAAGTCTCTTTGTTCCATTTTGAGCATGATGGCAGCTTGAATTGAGTAGGAATAGAGATTTCTCTCTAAAAATGGTAATTTCTGTCTATAGAAGTTGTGAGCATTTTTTTCTTCTTCTACGACTACTTCTTCTACTTCTTCTTCTGCTTATTCTACTACTACTTCTTCTTCTTCTTCTCTTCTTCTTCTTCTTCTGCTTCTTCTTCTGCTTCTTCTACTTCTTCTGCTTTTTTTCTTCTGCTTCTTCTTCTTCTTCTTCTGCTTCTTCTTCTCTCTATTTTTCTTCTTCCGGTTCTTCTGCTTCTTATTTTTCTTCTTCCGGTTCTTCTGCTTCTTATTCTACTTCTATGGTTCTTTTGGTTCAACTACTTCTCCTGCTTCTACTACTACTACTACTTCTTCTTCTTCTTCTTCTTCTTCTTCTTCTTCTTTTCTGCTTCTTCTACTTTTTTTTGAAAAGTTTGTTTATTAATTATATCCATCTCTTTTGGCGGAGGTATACCATTTTTACAAGCTAATACTACAATTTACCCTTTTACACCCTTTTCCATCCTCTATTTCAAAGCATTGCCCCTAATCCTATTCAAACAACATTTCATGACAATTAACATCTAATTCAATTAACTCTATTAGCTACTTTCCTCCCCCTTTGGTTGCATGTCCTAGCTACTTTGCTGGCCTCCAAATTTAGCTCCAACCCACATAGTTCTTCTACCTCGGGAGTTGCTGCCCCCATACCATGTGCTCCTTCTCTCGTGCCTTTGTCTAAGATCATTTCGCCTCTTTGTATCCTACTAATACAACAAAAAACCAAAGCAAGTATAACCTATTTCCTACCCTTTGCCAATTTGTCCCATTCCCGTACAATCAATTACAAACACCATCCCACACTTAACTAATACACAACATAAATAACTTCTCCACAAGCCTAGTTCCTCTTCTACATACTTCTTTCTATTTTTTTTGTCCGGTTAGGCTCACCTCACCATCTGGGTCTTTTAATATCTTTTAGTCCCCTTCTACCTCTTGTTTTTTATCCTTTTGCAGCTATCGGGTTATTCCAATCCTACATCCACTGCACTTGTCTTCTGCTCCCCCTATCCTTGCACAGACTAACTTCACTCCTCCTCTGTAAGCACAGCATTTCGCAACCAGCGAAGTAATAATTCCTTCCAGCCCCCCATCCCCACACACCCACATACATAACCACCTAGCCTACCATTAGCCCTTGTGTCCCTTACCCTTACAAATTTATTTCACCCACACCTATTAAATAATCATTTAGAATTTGACAACTTTAGTCATCTTTTGCAGCTACTCTTTGTCTCATCTTCTCTACATGCTATCTCTTTTCCAAGCTTCTTGAAACCACTCCCCCTGCTACTTCCGTTTCTTCCTCCTTCTACAGTAATCATCCTGCTGCAGCTATATTATATGCTCTCCCACTCTTCTTTCCACAACACGATCAGCTCTTGCCATGACTTCTGCAGCCTCTTTTATGGCAATTCCTAACCTGCAGACACTTATACATACATACACACACACACACACAGCCCATGCATACTCTCTCACACCCACCCATCTTCACACCCACACATTTATTCTCTGCACACCCTCTCACCCAACCCACCTACCCCTCTCTTCCACTCCACCCATCCTTTTCTAACCCAATGCCCTCTCGCCCATATTCTCCTACCGATCCCACATCTCACTCACCTACACCCATGATCACACTCCCACTTGCCCACCCTTTTCCATATACGTTATTTTAACCCTCCCCTTTCCTCTCATTAACCCTGTGACCCATCTCTGTGTTCTTTTTCCTACACACACTTATGTAAGGATATCCTAGTTTATCTAATCGTGTCAAACCTTTGAATCTATCGGGGATGGAATTCCATCGAATTCTTGTAAACCCTTGCTTGCTCCTTCTTTCCCTAGCTTATCTGCTAAAGCATTTGACTCCCTATACGTATACATAATTGTCGCATTCTATTCTTTCATCAAGTCTTTTATATTTTTTATATCCTTTTCGTACTTCCATAGTACCAAGCTTCCCGAGGTCAGTCCGACCAAAAGGCGTGAGTCTACTTGAATATTAATATTCTTTAATTGTTGTCTTTTACAAATTTGCATTCCTCTTAGTAAGGTCTCTACCTCTATATGCAATGCAGAGCTAGACCTTATATTCATTATAGAAGCTCTAATTATTTTCCCATGTGAATCCCTGATCACTCCCCCTCCTCCTGCCATTCCCTTGTTCCTATTATAACTTCCGTCAGTATTAAGAGCCACCCATTCAGAAAGTGGTTTTCCCCTGACAACCTTTTTAGCTCCATCTTTCTCTCCTTTCTTATTGTTAAGCCCCATTTGTCTATCAGCTCCTTGAAAACTCCTATATTTTCTACTTTAATAGGGTTAATAGCAGATATGATTGAGGTTTCCTTTTTAATACTGTTGTATATGTAATTTGTTTTTTACTTAATAATCCGTTTTAATATTTTCATGTAAGTGCAGGAAAGGAAATATTAAAAGCCCGGGGATGCAGCAGTAGCACAATAACGGAGGTTCCGCAGACCGGTCAGCGGACCGAAAATTTTGGAGCAGAGCCTAGCCCGGTCCATGATCCGACCCGCTTCGGTTAAATGAACCGGCTGTTTATTTTTTGTATAAAATGATTTGTATTTTTTTTCGGGCAGCTATTTTTTGACCCGGTTGAACTGTTCAACTTCGCTCTCCCTCTCTCTGTGCGATTTCGCGACTGTTCCGTGTTGCATACTATAAGACGTTATTTCTTGGTTTTAATCTGTAATGCATAAGCATTTTTTGGTGGAGGTAGCTAGTCGTACTGAGTGACTAGCGAACCACGTTATTTGTTGTGTTGATTTCTCATTTTGATTCTACCGTGGATGCTTGTGGATTGAGAATATATATTGCTTGTTTCTATGTTTTCTTTGTTTTCTGTTTCTTAATCTTACTACCCGTGGAAGCGCGATTGCCCAACAAATACCTTTCAGGATCTCCTCTGAGTTCATTTTGATGCCTTCAAATTTGCTCTTATTTCTGGCTTTCCATATGCACCATACTGTTACAAGTGGGAGAGTCTCTTTCAACCAACTATGTACTGTATTCTTGGGTTTACACTGAAACTAACCCGCTATTCTAGTTTTCAGCTCTTCTTCCTTATGCCATGAGGTCTCGAGCCAGCTCTACACTTCCTTTGCTATTTCACCTTGAGAAAATAAGTGGTCCATGCTTTCTACCGCTAAGTGACAGCATTCACATCTAGATGCTAACTTTATTCCTTTTTTCTGTATATTTACATCTACTGGGGTGGCTTCTATCGAAGTACTCCACAAGAATGTTTTCATCTTCTGTGGCGCATCCCCTTTCCATATTCTTTTAAATATCTGCGGTGGATTCTTCTTCTTCCGTATCAATTCTTTTGCTGATTTGAGAGTGAAATTTCTTTGGGAATTTAAGGTCAACTTCCAGCTGCTTCTATTTAGCCTTGAGTGAGCTTCCATTAGCTCTTTTTGTTTGTGTATGGCCTTCCAGGCTGTAGATGCTTTCCGAGCATTCTTAAGTGTTTAGTTATTCCCTCCATACTTGCCATGCATGAACCTTGCCCAAAGGCTGTCATTTTCTTTCAATTGCTAACAGCTTTTCCATGCCCATGAACTAGCTATCTCCATGAGGCTTGTAAAGCCCAGCCCTCCCTCCTCTTTTGGGTAACATAATGCCTCTCATTTCCTCCAGTGTAACTTTGATTTTCCTTCCTTCTTGCCCCACAAGAAATATTTCATTTCTTTTTCTAGCTTCATTATAACTTCTTTGGAGGATGCATGACTGATAATATATGCGCAACTGAACCGTGCAACACATGCTTAATTAACATAATTCTCCCCATGCTAAGAAAATGTTCTTTCCATCTCGCTATTTTCTTTCTCATCTTATCTACCTAAAAACTTAAATAGTCCTCTCTTAACCTACCCTCAAATATCGGGTAGCCTAAGTACATTAATGCCCCTCTCTTTTGTGTAAAACATTACTTTTTTAACCCTTTGTACTACCCCACTGGGCTTTTGCTGCTAACATTAACTAACATTTTTGTTTATTCAAAATTTGACATGTCTCTACTTCTACAGTATGCAAGAGCTCCATAAGATTAGTGAGGGACTTCGAGCTAGCATTTGTGAAGATGATCTGATCAACACCATATGCTAGGCAACCGATGTGAGGGGTGTTCTTGTGTTGCCTAAATGCTAAGATTTTCCATCCAACATTCTTTACTTTAAATTCAAAAGCAATATCTCTAGATAGATATTAAAGAGATACGGAGAGTGTGAGTCTCCTTGCCTCAAACCTCTGCCCGACTTAAATTCTTCACTTTTTCCCATTTATTATTATTCTAACCCAAACACTTGATATACATCTGTATATTAAATCGATCCAGAATTCAGAAAAACCTATTTTTCGCATCGAGTAGCATAGGATAGGCCATTCCACCCTATCAAATACCTTTGATAGGTCTAGTTTTAGCACCACATTATGACCCCTATTCTTTTTTCCAATATGTCTCATTAATTTAGATGCAAGGCTTATATTTTCCATCATTAATCTATTTTTAACAAAGCCTGACTACTCCTGTGAGATTATATTTGGAAGAATATCTCTCAGTCTATTTTGCAGTAGTTTAGCTAAACTTTTATAAATAGAGTTGCATAGACTATTCGGACGATAGTCTTCACATTTCTGTGGGTTTTCAACCTTCGGAATAAGTACAATGAAAGAGCTCGCCCAAGCTTTTGTGATTTCTACTATCACAAAAATCCATTTGATTGCTTGAGTCAGTTCTTTTTTGATTATGTGCCAGCATATTTGAAAAGAAAGCATTGTTCCAATCATCTGGTCCTACTGCACTCTCTTTATTCATACTAAAAACTACTGACCTTACCTCCTCCTCTTCTGGGATTACGTCTAGTTTGTTATTCTCCTCCTTAGTGACCTTGATCTTAATTGCATGCATTAGGCTATCTTCTATATGAGTGCTCTTTTCACATAGATGCTTTTTCAAAAATTGTTCTAGTTGTGCTTTAATCTCCTCCTCTTTTTCTACCCATTCACCCTCTGCACTTTTGATGCCTTTAATTATGTGTTTTTAGACCTGATTTTTGCCATCATGTGAAATAATTTAGTATTGTTATCTCCTTCCTTTAGCCATTTTATTTTTTCTTTTTGCTTCCAGAAGATTTCTTTCTTTTTAGTTTCAGTGTTAATTTTGCCTCTGCTTTACTTAATTCCTACCTAGTCTCCTCCTTTTGGTCTCTCTCGTAATCTATTTCACATCTTTCTACTTTCTCTTCCACCTATTTAATATTGGCATTTATGTTTCCAAAACACACTTTGTTCCATTTATTTAAACTAATTTTTAGCTTACGCATCTTAACTGCTAAGATCTGTAATGGGTTACCAGATACGTGCTCTTTCCACGAGCTGCTTACTATCGACTCAAAATTTCTATGCAAACCCCATGTATATTTTGGAATTTAAAAGAGGATGCTAGTTTATTTATCACCTTACAAGTTAGGAGCATCGGGCTATGGTCATAACATGTTCTATTTAGATGTCTAATATTGTATTGCCTAACGATTCCACCCATTTGACATTATACATGAATCTGTCCAGTCTTGCCCATATTATTCCTCTCTTCTTCCAGTTGTTATACCATGTATATTTTGCTCCAAGATATTCTATTCCATGAGATTAACATTTGCGATCATCTCTTAAAAATGAGTAATCAGCTCAACATAGGGATGTCTCCCTCCCTTCTTTTCATTATTATTCCTGATCACGTTAAAGTTTTCCCCTATTATCCATGGGGTATCTTTGGATGCAACCTCCGTCATATCACTCCATAAAATTTTCCTCTCCTCTTTAGAGTTTTTAGCATATACTATAGACAGGAGAAAATCTGTGTAATATCTGATTTTTAAATGTATCATTTGTTCCATGTTTTTTAGTACTATAACTTCTAGCTTATTGTCCCACATAACTCAGATTTTTCCGTTAATTTACTATAACCTTATCAAACCCCAAGGACTTTTTATATTTGTCTATTTGACCTCTGTCTACCATTGGTTCAACTACTACAGCTACTATTGGCTTATGTACTTTTATTAGTTTTTTCAATCTTTTTAGAGAGGGTGTATTCGCTACCCCTCTTATATTCCAATATATGATTCTATCCATTAAATGATGATTTTGCTTGAGCTCTTGTCATGCATTTTGAGTCATATTTCTTGGATTTATATTTCTTCATATTTCTAGGCTGTTTTGCGGAGCTAGAAAGCTCCTTTCCTATATAACTAAGGGCTTCCCCCAATTTGAGTGCAATTATTTTTAATTCTTCTATGGCTTCTTCTCTCGTATAAGCATCCCACTTTGTTATAGCTATTTCCAGATCATCTTTTGGGGTATGTATATTTCTATCCTGTTTGTAACCCTACTTTGAATTAGGTAACTGTAGCTTTTCACTTCTGACTCTGAATCCGAGAATTCTAGTACATCCTCTTCTATCCAGCCTAAATCAACCTCTCTAACCTTTTTATTCTTCTGTCTAGTCATTCTAGCTTTCCTCCTATGTTCTAAGTTAACTACTGAGGATAGTGCACCTCTTCTTCTGCTGTGAACAAATCCCCATTATGGAGCCCCCTTCTAGCACTTACCCCCTTCTCCTTTCATGCCCTCCCATTATCTGCACTATATGACCCTCCCCTTATCCTCTCTTCTCCCTCTTGCCCCTGCTCCTCCCTTTCTAGAGGAGGCCCCCCATTTGGGCCCTTCTCTAGGTGCTTAGTGACCTCACTCAACTCTTCTCTCTCCTTCTCACCTATAACTCCCTCACTGCCCCTTCCAGTTCCTCGCCCTATTTCTCTTGTGAGTGAGAGCACCTCTCTGCCTTCTTTTCTAATAGCCTCCCCTTGAGGCTATTCTCCTTCTATTGTTTTCTTAACCCACTTCAGCTTACCTTTCTTCCATCCCGACTCCTGTGTACTCCTCTCCCTTACACTTTCCCATCAAACATTCCTCTCTCTCATGCTCCAATCTTCTACACCTCTTATAGTAACTAGGAAGTAGCTCGAGGATCATGGCCTGTGATATGCCATGCCCATCCTCACTGTCTATCCATAGTTTCTATGGAGGCAGTGAGGGTAGATTGGTCTCGATGCATACACGAGCACCATTCGGCCTTGTCATAGAGGTAGTAGCCTCATCTATCATTATTGGCGTTCCAATGCACGAAGCTATCAAATGAATAGCATATTTAGAGAAGAAGGGGAGGGGTAAATTAGGCAATAAAACCATACCGGTGCAATAGGTGGCTTCTCTAGTGGATTGAAGTCCATCATCCACTTGAACACCCTAATTGAGAAGCCTTTAACATGCCACTGACCACGCATCCATAATTTGTTAAAATCAGACTCCACCATGTGTTGCAAAACACATGCTTGGAGTCAAAAACTTCAATCTTCGTAATTCCTTTAAGCTTCAATGAGGTAAGGAACTCTTGGATGTAGATTACGCGTAGCCTGCCATGAGAGAATTTAGCTAAAAGTGTGCGGTTAAATGGGACTACCATTTTATCGAGTTCAACCGAATAGAAGATAACCGATGAAAATTTATTTTTGTTTCCATAAGGGGGAATAGTTGGTGCGGGCTCTTGAATTATAGATGCAAATGACTTCTTATTAAAAAAGAAGTCATTTTGGCCCATTTTTAGAGGTTGAAGATGGATTTTTGGTCGAAAATGGAGATTTCTTTCCCTAGGGTTGAGCTTTGTCTGTCTAGAAAAGTGAGCGAATTTTAAAAAAAATAGATAATGAAAAATTTCTTCTAGCTTCTTATGCTTCTTCTACTTCTTTTGCTTCTTCTACTACTATTACTACTACTACTACTTCTTCTTCTTCTTCTACTACTACTACTACTTCTCCTTCTTCTTTTACTAATACATTTTCTTCTTCTTCTTCTTCTACATCTTCTTTTTTTATTCTTTTTATTATTATTCTACTTCTTCTTATTATTCTTCTGCTTCTACATCTTCTTCTTCTACTACTACTACTTCTTCTATTCTTCTGCTTCTAATTTTTCATTTGCTTCATCATCATCATCATCTTCTACTTCTTCATCTTCTTCTTCTGCATCTTCTTCTACTTCTTCTTTTGATTCTTCTTCTGATCCTTCTTCTACGTCTTAATTTGCTTCTTCTGCTTCTTATGCTGCTTATTCTACTACTACTTCTTCTTCTTCTTCTTTTTATGCTTCTTCTTCCTCTTCTTCTTCTGCTTCTTTTTCTACCTCTTCTTTCGATTCTTCTTCTGCTTCTTATTCTGCTTTTTCTTCTACTACTCCTTCTACTACTACTACTACTACAACTTCTTCTTCTTCTTCTTCTTCTTCTTCTTCTTCTTCTTCTTTTTCTTCTACTTCTTCTTCTTCTTCTTTTTTTGCTTCTTCTGCTTCTTCTAATTCTTGTTATTCTTTATCTTCTTTTGCTTCTTCTACTTATTCTTCTTTTACTTCATCTTCTACTTCTTCTTCTGATTCTTCTACTTTTTCTTCTTCTTCTTCTTCTTCCTCTTCTTCTGCTTCTTCTTCTTCGTATGCTTATTATTATTATTATTATTATTTTTCTTCTTCTAAGAAGAAGAAGAAGAAGAAGAAGAACAAAAATAAGAAGAATGAGATTAAAATGAATAATAAGTTTAATAAGAAGAATAATAAAAATAGGAAGAATAATAAAAATAAGAAGAATAAAAATATTAAGAATAAGAATAATAAAAAAATATGAAGAATAAGAACAATAAGAAGAATAAGAAGGATAAGAAGGATAAGAATAATAACAAGAATAAGAAGAATAAGAAGATTACGAAGAATAAAAAGAATATGAAGAATAATATGGATAAAAAGAATAAAAAGAAAACGATTAAAAAAAATAAGAATAAGAAGAATAGAAAGAATAATAATAATAAGAATAAGAAGAATAATACAAATTGAAGAAAAAGAAGAATAAGAAGAATAAGAATAATAAGAATAATAAGAATAATATGAAAAATAAGAAGAAAAAGAAAAAAAATAAGAAAAAGAAGAATAAGAAGAATAATAAAAATAAGTAAAATAAGATGATTAAGAAGAATTAGAAGAATTAGAAGAATTAGAAGAATTAGAAGAATTAGAAGAGTAGTGAGAATAAAAAGAATAAGAAGAATAGGAAGAATTAAAAAAATAAGTAGAGTAATAAGAATAAAAAGAAAACGAAGAATAAGAAGAATGATATGTATAATATGAATAAGAAGATTAAGAAGAATAAGAAGAATTAAAAGAATTAGAAGAATAAGTAGATTAAGAAGAATAAGAAGAATAAGAAGAATAAGAAGAATAAGAAGAATAAGAAGAATAAAATGAATTAGAAGAATTGGAATAATAAGTAAAATAATAATAATAATAAGAATAAGAAAAATAAGAAGCATAATAAGATTAAAAAGAATAAGAAGAATAAGTAGAATAAGAAGATTAAAAAGAATAAGAAGAAAATGAAGAATAGGAAGAATAAGAAGATTAAGAAGGATATGAAGAATAAGAACAATATGAATAATAAGAAGAATAAGAAGAATAAGAAAAATAAGAACAATAAGAAGAATAAGAAGAATAAGAAAATAAGAAGAATAAGAAGAATAAAAAGATTACGAAGAATAAAAAGAATATGAAGAATAATATGTATAAAAAGAATAAAAAGAA